>JACEFZ010000278.1:0-93394 GCA_014155875.1 Cepaea nemoralis | reverse complement strand
TCCGGGACCCCAAAGGGGCCCCGGGTTGATGACTCCTCTGCCCATGACATAGTTTATTTTCGCTGATAAATCTGGGGCGAGGCCGTGGGCCTACACTCATCTAATAGGAGTCAGTGTCCGGTTGCTCTCACCAGGTGTTCTCTCTTTAACAGGTTCCTCGCCATTTATGGGGAAGTTCCACACCATTTATGATGAAGTTCTACTCCGGTTAGGAAGAACACAAGATGAACAGTCAATGTTTTAAGAAATGGATAAAATCAGAAAAGGAAAGTTTATTCAACAATGTTTACGCTAGGCCCATAATCGGAGGGTCTACAAGAACCTGGCTCGGTTGAGGAAAAAACAAAAAAAACGATTCCTTTGTGATAGGTTCACCCGGGTTGGTGATGTTCGGTTTTTACACCACATATCAAATGAACACTAGGGATTAAAAAGGAACACTGAACGTAGAGTTCTCATAGAGTAGTATATTCCAGTGGAATGGTACTCTGTAATTTGGGGTTTGTGACAATCTAGAACAATAGATAGGAACAAGTTTTTCCCAAAGTGACAGTGATACAATTTTCAGGGGTACAGGTTTTGGTACATATCAGATCTAGGGGGACCTTAGTTATACGGTGTGTGACCGATCCATGATCAGTGTTAGACTATATCTATTTCTAATGATCATGTTCGGTTTATAAGTAGCTACCGGAACAAGTCAACGCCCTGGCAAGAGACACATCGTTTGGGAAGTCTTTGTTTGTGAGCTAACTGCTGGGGTTTTGTAAATTGCTATGACGATCTGACTTGGCTCTTGATCTGCTGGTCTGAGTCTACAGATACACTATAGTATACGACACACATTCTACACATACACTTCCAACACGTTATAGCCTCGGGTATTAGATAGTGGCTCGTGTGTGTAGCTCCAATGGCTAAGTTATAGTGACCACTATAAAATTGTGTAGTCTTCCACTAGTTCCAAACTTTCACAATCGTTGTAAGAACCGACCGTCAAACAGCTGTGAAGAAAAGTCAACATCATTATAATCCGAAATGTTTACATTTTGTACTTCAAAACATGTGACAATCATGATGATAGCATATCTGCAGAAAATATTTCATATTAATTGTTAGGAAATATCAAAAGAAAACAGGATTTGAGGCTTATGATGTCACACATAGTATGTTCTCACATACATACACCTTGCTTCATTAAATTATTTGTTATTAATTTTTAGAAGCTAGAGTTGTTGAGAGAAAAAGCAGCGGCTGCAGCAGGATATAACAATATGAAATGGAAACAAATAGGTATTTTAAATTCCTGCGAGAAAAAAACGAACTAAACATTAACAAACGTTGCACATACCTTACAAGGAGATCCACGTGTCGCGAAATACAGGTGAAAAATCCGTTTTAGAGAACACCTCAGAGACATCAATCAGGGCGCTGACAAACCTGTCCCCAACCATTTCAATTCCTCCAACCACAATGGAGCCGACGATGCATGTGTCACCGCATTAAAACCCTGCTTCTCAAATAGCTGTGTCAGACTTAGAATTGAATGCCAGCTAATCAACAATCTGGGATGCATCCACCCGGCAGGAATGAATACTGTCGTGGACGCCACAGTATAACTGTGGCATCTTCCCCAATTGTTTACACTATCTATTACCGTGCTGTTCTCCCCCCCCCCCCCCCCCCGCGATATCTAGACTTAATTGTCCCCACATTTCTATGTTTTCATAGCAGGACTGTTCACATATTTTGGCTACTCAAATCCTTTTTGGCAACCCATTTTCATTCTGCGCCACGCGTTTTCGCAGCTGGCCTAGTCACATTTCCTGCCCACATGTAAATATCAGGTTGTGCATCATAAGTGATAGGTCGTGTGCTTGTGTTTCTGTCGTTGTTTATCTGTGTTGTCATTGAAAAAGATTCTTAGAATCGAAACGTCTGTGTGTCTATTGTATGCGTTGGTGTGTATTTTATCTTATTTTATTATTCATTTTTATTATATTTATTGAGTGCTTCTGATTTCGGATTTTTCACCTGTATTTCGCGACACGTGGATCTCCTTGTAAGGTATGTGCAACGTTTGTTAATGTTTAGTTCGTTTTTTTCTCGCAGGAATTTAAAATACCTATTTGTTTCCATTTCATAGAGTTGTTGAGTATGTTGTTTTGGGGAAGTGTGAGAGGGGGCACGATCCAGTAGTGAGTGAGAGAGAAAGAGGTATCCATTGACTGAGGGAGTGTTGTGGACGGAATCTGGTGGATTCTCCAGAATAATGATATGGGGTTAAAAATAATGTAGGTGTTGATTCCCCTCACTCCAGGGACGACACAATAATAGGAACCACGACAGAGAGAGAGAGAGAGAGAGAGAGAGAGAGAGAGAGAGAGAGAGAGAGAGAGAGAGAGAGAGAGTGAGTGAGAGAGAGAGTGTGTGTTTATGTGGTCATACAAGAGATGTACATAGGTAATGGAAGTGTTATATCATTAAATAACCGTTTGAAAGACGATATGTAATAAATCTTACATCAAACCAAAGAGTACTAGAATATTTAGTAAAATATGTTGGCAGGAAGAGAAACTGAAAGGTTAGTGCAGATACAGACAGACAGACAGACAGACAGACAGACAGACAGACAGACCGACCGACCGTTCGCCTGCCCGCCCGCCCGCCCGCCCGCCCGTACAATTCTGATGTTGGATGTTTATTTATTTATTTATTTAACGATAGTTATTATTGCATGAGATACTTTTAATTTTCTGAAATACAGCTGTTGTTTGCATATGGGACCGACGATTATCTCTAGTAGGTTGGAAATTTGCCCAGTCGGAAGAAAATCGGTTGTGGTTTTATGAAAGAGAATGTTAGTGTTAAGTGATATGAAGCGTTGAAAGTCAATTAGAAGATGCGGTAGATGGTATTCAAGGGGTCAATAAGACATACGTGGTTTTTAGAAAAGGTCGACTTCATAACAGACACTGCTGTTTGGATGGAGGCTTGACGCTATTGCGGATGTGAAATGACAACGTGAGATATTTTTGTGCTCCTTGGTTAAGATATTTTCCTACTTTTTATAAATTTTGTTTGGGATATTTGAAAGTTTTGTCGAGATATTTCTGTATTTGGCTAACGTTGTTACCCTTTGGTCAACAGATTTTCTTACTTTTTATAAGTTTGGCTGCGATATGTTTAAGTATGTTTGAAATGTGGCCAACATTTGTCACATTTGGTTAACAAAGTTTCCTACTTTTTATAAGTTTGGTTGAAATTTGGCAATACTTTTCACCTTTGTTTACGAAATTTTCCTAATTTTTATGTTTGGTTGAACTTTGGCCACACTTTTCACATTTTGGTTAACAAATGTTCCTACTTTTCATAAGTTTGACTGAGATTTTAATAAGTTTATTGAAATGTGGCCCAAATCTTCACTTTGGTTAGCCAATTTTCCTTTGTTCCGCCCATAAGTTTGGAAGAAATTTGGCTAAACTTTTCACATTTGGTTAACAAAATTTCCTATTTCTAAAAATAAGTTTGTTTGAAATTTGGCCATACTTTTCACCTTTGGTTACCAAATTTTCCTACTTTTCATACGTTTGGTTGAACCTTGGCCACACTTTTCACATCTTGGTTAACAAATTTTCCTACTTTTCATAAATTTGACTGAGGATTTTGTAAGTTTGGTTGAAGTGTTGCCAACATTTTTCTTTTTGGTTAACATATTTTCCTACTTTTCATAAGTTTGGATGAAATATTTCTTTACTTGACCAAACATTTTTACATTTGGTTAACAAAGTTTCCTACTTTTTATAAGTTTGGTAGAAATTTGGCCAAACTTTTCACATTTGGTTAGCAAAGTTTCCTACTTTTTATCAGTTTGATTGAAATTTGGTCCAACTTTTCACATTTGGTTAACAAAGTTTCCTACTTTTTGTAAGTTTGGTTGAAATTTGACCAACCTTTTCACATTTGGTTAACAATGTTCCTTACTGTTTATGAATTTGAACGCTGTATTTCGTTACCTGGTCAATATTTTTCCTCTTTTACTAACACATTTTCCTACTTGGCCAATATCTTTCCCATTTGGTTAACAATTTCCCCACTTTTTATAAGTTTGATCGACATTTTTCCCCTTTGGTTGACAAAATATTCCTACTTTTTATAAGTCTGAACGAGATATTTCTCTCTTTGGCTAACGAATATTCCTACTTGGCCAATATTTTTTTTTTTTTTTTTTTTTTTTTTTTTGGCTAACACATTTTCAGAGTTATCATAAGTGAGGACGAAATATTTCTGTTTTTGGCGACATTTTTCACATTTGGGTAACAGATTTTCCTACTTGACCTAGGTTTTTCCCTTTAGGCTAATAAAGTTTCTTACTTTTCATCAGTTTGGCTGAGATATTTCTGTATTCGGCCTAACATTGTTCCTATTTGCCTGACAATTTTCCTTCTTTTCATAAGTTAGGCTGATCTATTTATAGGTTTAGTTGAAATATTTCTCTCTGTGGACGATATTTTTTCACATTTGGTTAACAAAGTTTCCTACTTTTTTATAAGTTTGGTTGAAAATTGACAAACTTTTCACATTTGGTTAACAAAGTTTCCTACTTTATTAAAATTTGGTTGAAATTTGGTTAAAATTTTCAAAGTTGTTTCAGAAATTTTCCTTCTGTTCATAAATTTGGCTGAGATATTTATAAGTTTGGTTGCAATTTGGCTAAGATGTTTCACTTTGGTTAACAAAGTGTCCTATTTTTTATAAGGTTCGTTGAGATAATTATAAGTTTGAATGATATTCTTATGTGATATTGTACGTGTCACTCTGTTCCAATGTGTCTTTGTTCTTGTGTGACTTTGGTCTTGTTCCGTTGTGTGTGTGTGTGTGTGTGTGTGTGTGTGTGTGTGTGTGTGTGTGTGTGTGTGTGTGTCTCAATTGTTCCACAGCTTTGCACCTTATTCAACATGAAAAAACATGCTCGTTTAGCAGTCAACATGAAAACAAGAAAAACAAGAATGACGAAAACAAGCCGAGCATACCACTGAAAAAAAAAAAAAAACCAACAAACAAGAAATTTTCATTTTCATAGCTTTTATTTTTTAATCAAAATCAGTATTTTCATGTGCACAACATTCAATATTTTTTTTAAATTTTCAATACTGTAGACAATTCACTGTACCACACATACAAGGATATCATACACATGACCACTATACATTTTTAATAGAGCATATTATAGACAGCAATCAACCTAGCGGGTGTTAAGTGATGTGGTATGTGTTAGAAACTAGTGGCCGGGATTGTCTCTACCATGTACTTAGTGTCAGGTCTGTTGTGTAGGGCGTAATTAAACATGTCACTGTACTGAACTATAACTACTAAGTCGCCAAAGTCTTGTTCGTTTGTAACTAAGATGGGGACGTCGAGTTCACATACATTATTTGAGGATGAGTGGGAAAATCTAAATTCTTTTGTCTCTGTATGTCGTAAAATCATATGAGGGGAATAATGTACCTTAAACCTACATGCCTGACTAGCAAATATTGGTTGTAATGTCTATGTCCAGTCAATTGATTGTGTTGAGTCTGGTCGATGAAATAAATTGTAGGTCGATATATGTTTGTTAATATTCTGATGTGTCCTAAGGGCTGTCCAGTTGTCTCTGTATTTCTATTGGATGTCGTCGTCAGGGAGGTCGTCTACGGTCTTTAATTCCTCATATATCTCTACTTCCTCATCTATCTCTACGTCGGCTTCCTCTGCTTCGACTTGAACAAGTTTCAGTTTTTTAGATGTATGTGGATCTGCTGGTACTTTCCTTTTTCTTGATGCAGGTGTAGTATTTGATGGTGTAGTGTCCATGTTTGCTGCTGTAATGGTAACAGGTGTTGGTGTTGATGTCTGGTGATCAGTTTTTATGTGTCGTTGTAGGATGTCTTTCCTTTTGTATAGATTACCGCAAATGAGGCATGAGTGAGTTTGGGTGTTGTGTACTGTGTTAATGTGACGTGTAAGACTGTGGTTTTCGGTAAATACTTTTCCACAGATAGAGCAAAGATAGATATGTTTCTGAGTAGTGGCCATAATGATAGAAAAATGTAGTGGTGAAAAGACAATAAGTAGCTTCTGGTTTTAGATAATGGCTTGGCGATAGCTCAGTAATATTTTCAACACGTTGTAGCCTCGGGTATTAGATAATGGCTCGTGTGTGTAGCTCCAATGGCTAAGTTATAGTGCCCACTATAAAATTGTGTAGTCTTCCACTAGTTCCAAACTTTCACAATCGTTGTAAGTACTGAACGTCAAACAGCTATGAAGAAAAGTCAACATCGTTATAGTCCGACATTTTTACATTTGGTACTTCAAAACATGTGACAATCATGATGATAGCATATCTAGAGAAAATATTTCATATCAATTGTTAGGAAATATCAAAAGAAAACAGGATTTGAGGCTTATGATGTCACACATAGTAAATAATTTCATTTTCTTTTTATCCTTACAGAGGGTCTTCTCCGTGACTATATTTTTGTGGTAATGGTTAGCAACAGCCTGGTTTGTAATTCTGGTCTTTGTGCTATTTTATATTGTATGACGCAGAGTTGTACTATATTAGTGAGAAATGTTGACAACATTTAGTGGTGCAAACCAATTAGGGCTGAAAATATTTATTTAATGATGACCATCTGTTAGTGAGACATGATGAAAGCATACATACCAATATTTTGTGGTAGACTGTTCGTTGTCTTCCTTTCTTATACACAGCTCAATAACTTCGAGTTTTCACTTCTTGTAAGCAATAGCCTCGAGATTTCACTTCTTGTAAGCCACTCAATAATCTCGAGATTTTTTCTGTCTGCAAATTTTCAGTCTGGAGAAAGGACAAAGATGATATAACAAGGGACAGTGAAAATTTTACATACTGAATTTGACACCGCATAATTGACTTTTATGTACCTTTGACACATTTTGAAGAGAC
Organism: Cepaea nemoralis; assembly: GCA_014155875.1. Classification (NCBI taxonomy): domain Eukaryota; kingdom Metazoa; phylum Mollusca; class Gastropoda; order Stylommatophora; family Helicidae; genus Cepaea; species Cepaea nemoralis. Next base: position 86,421 of record JACEFZ010000278.1, on the reverse strand, counting down.
ATAGTATACTGACAATCACCCGGCATGACACTATTCAGTGCAACCCATCGAGCGGTGGGGCGTCATTTCTGCCATCGGCACTTGACGGCGAAAGTAAAGCTAATGATGATGATGATTTATGATGATTTTTTTTAAATATACGACCGTCATTAGTATCTGTATTAGTATTCCAATACTGGGCGGCTATACCTAGCAGTGTATTCTAGTTAGTTGCCTCATGTAGCTTCTGAGATATACACTAGTGACAGCACTATACCGACTTGACGACGTGTAACGAGACAATATAGCATACACACAGTGCTACTTACCACTGTGGTCTCTTCGGTGAGGTGTTTTCGATAGGTTTTGTCGCAAACGTAGTGTCTTTAGCCGCCTTTGCGGTCCTTTTTATACAGACTGTGCAGCTGATGTAACATAGAATACATGTCTAAACGTGTTCAAGCAGGTTTACCACGGTCAGTAGATTTTGAGTCATCCTCCAATTTTCTCCAAAAACATGTTTGAACACGTTCACGTACGTTCACCCCCGCCGACATAGCCCCGTGATGAGTTACCCAGGCGATTACCCTCAGATCAGCCACCTATGAGTTCAATCTTTAGACTCTAACATGAGACTTAACCTCCGACTATTATCCAGGAACGGACGTATTTATCTACCACCCCACCACTCGATCACCCCTTATCAATGATCAGAAGCACCAATCTAGCCTTTTCTCTACTCATAAACCCCTTACCAGCGAATTTCACTACGCCATACCCGCTACAATCGATGATGCCGACCATCTGTACTTTTTAAGGTTCTAATTTTTAACCTGTGTGATGATAGTGTTTACACCACCACGGCACTCTACAGATTACTAATAACCGCTACCCACCTCTTACCAACGAATTTCACTAAGCTATACCCGCTACAATCAATACTATCTTTAATCTTTACCTTTTTAAGGTTTTCATGTGTATCCTGTGTGATGATAGTGTTTACAACACTACAACCTTCTACAGACCACTAATAACCGCTACCCACCCCTTACCAACGAATTTCACTAAGCTATACCCTCTACACTCAATACTATCGGCCATCTTTACCTTTTTAAGGTTTTCATTTGTAACCCGTATGATAATAGTGAACAAGCCACTGTTACCCTCTACAGATGACTAGTAACCACTACCCACCCCTTATCAAAGAATTTCACTAAGCTATACACAATAACATCAATCATTTCGGCCATTTTTACTATTTAAGGTTTTCATTTTTAACCCGTACGATGATGATGTATAGGCCACTACGACCCTCTACAGGTCATATAGTCACCATATTTACATTTTTACTTATACGTTTTTTTATATGACGCCTGTCATGGCTCGAGGTTCGAACCGCCTAGTCCTATCCCACACGCCGAAACCCACCCCCACTCCTGAGCTCCCACCACACGCCCGCCCGTCCCATTTACCAACCCGAGGAAATGCACTGTAACCCTAAGCCTTACACATCACCAATGGAATGATGATAGTGTTTATGCCCGGCCCAATTCAGATAAAGAAAGAAGGCAAAAAAAGATGAAGAAACCGAGGAGGAAGAGCACTGTACCCTAACACAGCATCAATAGTATGATGATAGTCTGGCTCACTACAACTAATACTAACAGTAATTATTAAATTTTTAAAAATAAAATAAAATTCTCAAAAAAGAGAGGTAACAGTGTAAGACCACTCGTTTATTTATTTATTCATGAGCAAAATCCCTTATCAGGTCAAAGGTCAATTGAGGTTGGCTTTTGTGACGTTTTCTATGCGGTTGTAGACTTTTTATATAGTAAAAAATCGGGGGTTGCCAACCCCATAACCTCCTCAAATACCTCTTACCCTACTACTGAGGCCGACCACGTAAACGATGGACGCAGGGAATAACAGAGTCAATGGGAATATCGATACATGAAGCCCATAAGCGGGCACTCTCCAGCTGTTTATACTTCACCTCGACACCGCAAGGTACAAGAGGAACATGATGGTATGATATGAGATAAGATAGTATGCTCAAATCAGTACAGAAAAGTCAGCTACTCACTTGCTCATCTCTAAATGAAACAGAAAACTGGCACAATCATCAGTTGTGTAACTTTAAGAGAAAATAGCCAATCAGCTTAACTTGGAGTATCATGCAACTCCATATTGAAATATTTTGGGCATGAAAAGAAACGTGAATGTCTTTAAAAGATAACTATGGAGAGAGGTTATCGGAAAAATCGAAAAGAGACAGATTACATTGTAGATGGGTTCTTGATCTGATGTATAATTTGCACTTGACAGCAGCAGAGTTGAGGCATGTGGCTTATGATAGAGGGACAATTCAAAATACTGTTACAGGTGAAAAGCTGAACACAGCACTAGCCACTGGATGATAGTGATGATGATGATGATGATGATGATGATGATGATGATGATGATGATGATGATGATGATGATGATGATGATGATGATGATGATGATATTGGTACAGAATACTGCACAATTATAAATATCAGAACTGATTTAAAAAAAAAAAAATAAACGAATGACAAATTTTGGTGTTCCCGTAAGTTATTCAGTAGTTATTGTGTAAGAAGTCTCTCCATGGTTATGTGTGTTTTTTCAACAAATGTACTGCTTTGGAACTGTGACTTCGTGGAAACCAGTTGCAGCCTCCCAGATGAAAATGGCAGGAAAATGCGAATGTTGCTATATTGTCAGTTACAAATCGTGGAGAAAAGATTCTGGTCATCATCATTATCACGGGGCCATCCTGTTAAACACGGACTCATTATCTCATAGAATCACCAGTCTCAGGTTAATTCTGTGTTCATGTCCCCATTGTGTATGTGAAGTATATTATTTCTCAACTTTACAACCGCCCCAGCTCTTCTTCTTCAGACAACCTTTGCAGGACGCAGATGTCGCAGTCAACCTTAGCATTTTGTTTGGCTGCTAGTGATCTCTTAGCAGGTGTACTTCAGTAGTTTGCTATTCCTTTCTGAATAACCTCCACTCATACAATTTTACCATAAAAACCAGCGTAAGACGGTCTGCTTCAAAATTGAACGGAGCTTTGTTTCGAGCCCGATTGCGAATTACATTCGTAGCGCCTGCCCACAGCGTCGGGTTATATTGCCTACTACGAATATTTAAATATTGAGCACAACCCACTACTGGCAATGCTGATCGTATTCTGGTATGAACCTAAGGCCTATCCACGTCAATATGGAAGCACTATACTTGAGTTTCGCTCTCGTTTGAGCTCGTCAGTAGTGCATATCCCTGACCGGATCCGGAAACAAGCCCCGGTTCACTGGCGTGTGAAGCGGGTGTGTAACCAGGCGGTACACGCTGAACACGCCAAACTATCATAACAGAATATTGCAACGTTACCCATCGTAGGCTATATGTTGTTTATATTGTTATTTGTTTTTCACATCTTTGTCTGTATCTCTCTGACTCTCTTGACCTGTATTATGGCACACAAGACTAATTTCTCTGTCTTGCTCTGCCCTATTGCCCTGTAGTCTCCCACACAAGGCTCATTTCTCTGTATTCACCTGCCTCTCTTGCCCACAATTCTCCCATACAAGACTCATTTATCTGTCTTCATCTGCCTCTCTTGCCCTGTAGTTTCCCACACAAGGCTCATTTCTCTGTCTTCACCTGCCTCTCTTGCCCTCTATTCTCCCACACAAGACTCATTTATCTGTCTTCATCTGCCTCTCTTGCCCTGTATTCTCCCACACAAGACTCATTTCTCTCTCTCCATTCATTTCTCCCTTTCACCTCTTCTGTTGATATGCTATATAAATTGTATTGGATTATCAGTCCAACCGTAATCAGAATGTTCATACTGTCCCACGTAGTTTAGCTTACTCTGGTTTTCATGGTTGGTTTGGGTTCAATTCCCCAGCATTCCAGACTGGTGTGAATAAACCTGGGAAAAAACACCTCTTTTAGTAATAAATAAAGACATTCTCCCAGATATGCAAGAGTTTGCCTAGTTTTGGCTCGTTGAAAGATAGTTTTGAATACGTTGAACAAACCTGATATCCAAAGAATCAGGTATATAGGTAGTGAGCTATCAAGAGAGAATCTGTGTTGAAGTGACTAGACATGTAATTTACCCCACTGTCATACTGTCATGTCATTTACTGCCAATATAGTACTTTGCGGCGTATGGCAGATGGGTCTTTGAGCCTGAGGAATAAAGGCCGCCTGGCTAGTGCAGATTATTCTATATTCCTCAGATGTTATAATGCCCATTCCTGTCAATCTGGTCTCACATATACCTAACAGGTTAATATATAATCTTCTCATTTCATTCTTAATGTTATCAAATTGTCCATCCCCACTCATAGTTCTTACATTCCAAGTTCCCACTTTCAATGTTGATATTCTTTTGCACTCAGTCGCCTGATGACGGTCAGGAGTCACCTGGTGCACATGACTACCTCTACCGAGCGAGGCTGCTCCTATGGATTACCCATTTACGCCGTTTCTCTGATTATTGATAAGACTGCATGCAGTACATGATATTCTTGGCATCTGTAAAGAAGGTAGTTTGCCATTGCTTTCCTTCCTAGCAGTGACCATACTGGTCAATGATCGTAGCCATTGTCTCTCCAAAGAAAAATAAAACAGAGATCCTCTGCGTACCGTCGTGAAGCCGGAGACCATAACCTACAACTATCTGTTGGCTGCTCTTCAACTTCATCCACCACCTGCACTCATGGCTTCACGTAACCCTGATCGGGGGGCCTTAACGGGTACTCCAACTTGCCCAAGGGTGTCCCTTAGGCTAGCGGAGGGAAGGAGGCACCTTACCTCTCCCTTGATAGGGAATACCCCTACCGCGCCACCCAAAAAAATCAAAAGTATCTTTATCAAGTCACTATCATTGTATTGAAGAGAGTATTGAAATGTTACATTATGAACACTAATAGAAAGATCAACAGAGTCACAGAAAGTCATGTATTTGTGCCTCATAGAATATACGAAGGCATTTGTCAAAGGAATACATGATGAGTTCATTAAAATGTTGGAATATATCAACATTGATGGGAAATATCTCGGAATAATAAAGAATATGTAGTCGAGGGTAAAAGAACAAAGGGAGACAATCATAAAGACTGATGCTTCCTTCACTACGGTGCTAAGAGGTAAAGAGTAGTTCTGACTTCGTTACGGCCAAAGAAGAAAAATAGTGAAAAGAGAGAGAACCTCACACCGCCTCAACCAACAAAAAAAGATGATAGTAATTAGATAAGAAGATATACGAGATCTCGGACAGAGGCAGAAACTATTTTATAGATGTTCACACAGGAAACACCATGTTTGAGCCCAAGCGATGAATTAAGGTGTTAGATTGTGGTAGAAATAGTGGTTGTAAAAACTAAAAGAGACAAACAAACAAATCAAAAACAGTACAAAAATAGCTCTTTATTTATCAACTGCTACAAATTTTTGTGACAATTTGTGCTCGAACACATTGAACAAAGCATTCGATAAGGGATGTCCAATTACAGATACAACAGACAACTGTATATCTCAAACAACAACAGTGGGTAACCCCCAACCAATAAACAGCACTTAAGACAACAGGGTACACCAAGTACCACAACACAGGTGCTCCAAGCAATAGCTGGTTAGACTGACACAATAAAGAACCTTGACACAAGCAACACTGCACAGACAATAAGGCACTACAAAAATATAGGTTACACAACATAAACCCCAAGACACGACATAAACAAAGAGTTGTGACACAATTTACTATCCCACCAAGAACCCAGGCCTACTGACACTAACTAGTCAGCCGCTCGGCTTTCTCCTCTGACATATGTTGTTCACTGATGAACAGATGGGAAACCCCACATATCTTGTCTCAAGGCGGGCTGGCAACAAAACTACACAGGGCCCCAGCGCCTGCCTTCACACCGAGCTGGCTGCTACCAGGAAAAATGGCCTCCGGTCTTTGTTTCAAGTGGCGTTTCCGGCGTGGCCAGGACCGTACGGTTTTCACAGACCAAACTAAGTGCATTGGTTTGGCGCTGTGACATATCCAACCCCCTACTTTTTTGACGTCCGTAAAAAGGAATGGACTATCGTATCCCCTTACCCCAACTATCTCTTTACAAGTTAACATCTACACATAAACCATCATCAAACTTACCAACGCCCAAAAAAAATAAAGCCACCTGTGACCTCATCCAAAAATAATCATCAATGAAACAAGGATTCATTTAAATTTACACACAAACCGCCATCAAAATGACAAAGGCATAACAAATCTATGTCACATGTTACCACATCCAAAAACATAATCATCAATCAGTCAAGACACCAATGGCAGTTATACGTAACCAGCCATCAAAATGACATCAGACTTCTATGCCCTAACAATTCCCTGGTCATAGAGCACAACCATCAACAAAAAAAAACTTGTCACCTTTGGAGACCTTGCCCCCAAAACCTAAACTGCTGGTTATATCCCTGAAGAGTACCACTTAACAAAATAGTCTTTTTCTATTCATACATCACTTACAATGTGAAACAGTGTAGATTACATCACCAAGCATCAGTCAGTTCCAAATACCAATAATCTTAACACAAAAGTCTAAACCATACTAACTCAGTTGTTGGTACTAATGACTAAAATAATATCAGTGAGGAAAAATAGCTCTTCTGCTATAAGAGCACCAATCATAACAAAATGAATACAACCCTCACTTCTTACATAAAAATAATTAAACAAACATAAACATTAAACCAGTAACCTTTATATTGGTTACTATTTCCCTTAACTCTGGAAATTCAACACAAAATGTATTTAAAAATAATACCATTTGTCTCTTCTAATCAATTATAAGCTTCCTGCAGCTAATGGAGTACCCGGGTGGTTTGTGCTTCTAAAACTCTGTACCCTTACACTAAAAAGGAACATTTCATCCTGTGTCACCTATAACCTGGATATAAACACAAAGGACCACCCCATACAGGGTCAACAAAACATTGTTATCTCAATATCCCACCTCATGAATTCACCCTGGAAGTTACTCTCTTACTGGACATGATGGTAATGACAATACCACATGAACAACAGAACCACCCCTTTCACCTGGTCTGCCTGGTGTTCTTGCACTCTAAAAGAAAGACATGTCATCACATGACACCATCTACCTGCAATCATAATATATAACAACAGCAAAACATAACTGCTAATTAACTAACTACACCAAGGCTATCAATAAACAGATGAAAAACAGTCTCTATCTTTCACAACCATGTCTAACGGGTAAAAGTTCTTGCTGGTGGTCTTTCACAATCCCCTTTTGCACAAAGTCACGGGTTGACATATCGGTATGCAGAAAATGTTGGCCCACACCCGTCACAATACACTGACCATCTGTCACATCACTTTGACCATCTGTCACAAGTCTAACCCTCAAGTCACCCTCTAACTGTTCAGCCACACTGACACAAGGAGACTTCCATTGTACCTCGTCACCATGCACTCTGTCCACACACTGGCCAAGACTTCCATGAACCTCGTCACCATGCACTCTGTCCACACACTGGACCAAGACTTCCATGAACCTCATCACTGGTGCACTCTGTCCACACACTGACCAAGACTTCCATGAAACTCATCATGGTGCACTCTGTCCACACACTGGCCAAGACTTCCATGAACCTCATCACGGTGCACTCTGTCCACACACTGACCAAGACTTCCATGAAACTCATCATGGTGCACTCTGTCCACACACTGGCCAAAACTTTCATGAACCTCTTCACCATGCACTCTGTCCACACACTGACCAAGACTTCCATGAAACTCATCATGGTGCACTCTGTCCACACACTGGCCAAGACTTCCATGAAACTCATCATGGTGCACTCTGTCCACACACTGGCCAAGACTTTCATGAACCTCATCATGGTGCACTCTGTCCACACACTGGCCAAGACTTTCATGAACCTCATCATGGTGCACTCTGTCCACACACTGACCAAGACTTTCATGAACCTCATCATGGTGCACTCTGTCCACACACTGGCCAAGACTTTCCATGAACCTCATCACTGGTGCACTCTGTCCACACACTGACCAAGACTTCCATGAACCTCATCATGGTGCACTCTGTCCACACACTGGCCAAGACTTTCATGAACCTCATCATGGTGCACTCTGTCCACACACTGGCCAAGACTTTCATGAACCTCATCATGGTGCACTCTGTCCACACACTGACCAAGACTTCCATGAACCTCATCATGGTGCACTCTGTCCACACACTGACCAAGACTTTCATGAACCTCATCATGGTGCACTCTGTCCACACACTGACCAAGACTTCCATGAAACTCATCATGGTGCACTCTGTCCACACACTGGCCAAGACTTCCATGAACCTCATCATGGTGCACTCTGTCCACACACTGACCAAGACTTCCATGAACCTCATCATGGTGCACTCTGTCCACACACTGGCCAAGACTTCCATGAACCTCATCACGGTGCACTCTGTCCACACACTGGCGAAGACTTTCATGAACCTCATCATGGTGCACTCTGTCCACACACTGAGCAGGACTTCCATGAACCTCATCATGGTGCACCAAGCAATAGCTGGTTAGACTGACAGAATAAAGAACCTTGACACAAGCAACACTGCACAGACAATAAGGCACTACAAAAATATAGGTTACACAACATAAACCCCAAGACACGACATAAACAAAGAGTTGTGACACAATTTACTATCCCACCAAGAACCCAGGCCTACTGACACTAACTAGTCAGCCGCTCGGCTTTCTCCTCTGACATATGTTGTTCACTGATGAACAGATGGGAAACCCCACATATCTTGTCTCAAGGCGGGCTGGCAACAAAACTACACAGGGCCCCAGCGCCTGCCTTCACACCGAGCTGGCTGCTACCAGGAAAAATGGCCTCCGGTCTTTGTTTCAAGTGGCGTTTCCGGCTTGGCCAGGACCGTACGGTTTTCACAGACCAAACTAAGTGCATTGGTTTGGCGCTGTGACAAATATTTACTGGAAAACAATAGCAGCAAATAAAATGGGAAATAAAGAGGGCAATTATGAACAAATAAAGCTAGGAGTAAGAAGAAACGTGTTTTGTCACTGAATCTCTTCTCTCTCTGTAGCGAAGTAATAATGAGAGAGATCAAAGAGAAGCCAGGAATACTATAGAGGTTATAAAATAAACAATCTACGCTTTGCAGATGACACATGCAAAAGATGGCGGATAATGCAAAAGATCTACAACAATTGTTGGACATTGTGGTAAGAGAAAGTGCTTAGAAAGGACTCTCCGTGAATATTACGAAAACAGAAACAATGGTGATATCAAAGAAAAGGGTGACACCAAAAAGGACAATGGAAAAAGATGGGAAAATTCTTAACTAAGTTAATAATGTTACATACTTAGGGGCAATTATAACTTCAGATGGAAGATGCACAACATAGAACAGAATAGGACAGACAAAAGCCGCATTTCAGAAAATGAAAAACAATGCAATAAGTCACTATCATTTAATGTAAGAAATAGAGTGCTGAAATGCTATATTGAACCTGTTTTGCTGTATGGTAGTGAATCTCGAAATGTAAATGAACATATTAGGAAGAACTTGGAAGCAACAGAGATCTTCCTGAGAATGTTGCGATTTCCTTGGACTGCCAGAGTAACTAACAACTATTGTCTGAAAGTGGTTCCTATTCTGCGAATAGCTTCGACTTCCGGAGTAACTAGCAATGATTGCCTGGAAGAAGTTAATGATACCAGAACATTATACAGATCTAAGAAAGAGGTAATAGATTTTCTTTGGTCACATAAAGAGAAGTGACCCATTAGAAGACATCTTGATGACCGGAAAGATCAGTGGGGGAAGAGGCAGAGATCTTCAAGAACTGGATACAGCTAACAATTTTTATGGTCTTGAACCCTGTCGGAACAAAACCAGGTGAGGTTTCCTTTTCTTGCATTTGTTCAAAGACCTATAGAACTAGCGTTCACAGTCAGTCATTTTTATATAATGCAGCGTGGGCAAATATATACTGTTCCTTTTTTCTCTCAATGCATTGTGTTTTCTTCGTTATACATGTCAATCATTTTGTGTCCTGCATTCAAAATTGCACACGGGTTACTCTCCACCAAGTCATGGATTCTCTTGGACTCTGCCTGTAAATTATGTTCTGATGATGTAACGTACAGAGCGGTTACATCTATCAGCTCCCCACCTCTGATTAACGGCAATTTTTTTACCCGTCATTGTTAGCAGGGAATCTAAGGGTTAAGAAGGGTTTACGTACCACTTTATGTTTACCATGTCACGTGTTACTGGGTCAGTTCTGGTTCTCTCCATTGAGTTTTCGCCTAACCTCTAGATGCCGCAGGAGATCATGACATGTCGAGCTGTTCACGCATTGTCAATGTGAGCAGTTATGATCTTACATGCTGTATGCGCATTTGTTTGACACTTGCTACGTGCGTCTTTCTGTGTACTACCCTGTGTTCGGCTGTATGTAACCTGAACCATCCATTCATATACCACAAAATACCAGAATTCGCTATATAAGGACAGCTGTGCGTAAATTACTGCTCGTACACATATCAGTTAATTATTATATATACACATCCCAGGAAGTGTGTGTTCTTCTTTTACGTATCTGTCTGTCTGTCTGTCTGTCTGTCTGTCTGTCTGTCTGTTTCTCTCTCTCTCTCTCTTTCTCTCTCTCTCTCTCTTTCTCTCTCTCTCTCTCTCTCTCTCTCTCTCTCTCTCTCTCTCTCTCTCTCTCTCTCTCTGTGTGTGTGGGGCATTCTAATATTATCATTTGGCATATAGACATATGGGGACCAGTGCACTTCTCTGCCGGCCTGGTGCTAGTGTGTTCAAATCCTCTTCATGATGAGATATATATTTTGTCTTGCCGCAGGCCCCAGGGTTCACCCAGCTTCACCCGTCTGGTGTGATCCACAGTGCCCATTTGGTCAAGAAAGTATTGACTAGACACCATTTGTCCAGTACAGCGTGACAATAGATAACTTTCCCTTTGTTATATCAATCAATCAATCATGTGCCATGCCGGAAAGCGTGGGCGGTCATGATTCGCCATTTCACTCGATCACCAGAGTCGTGGATCAGCTCAGTGTTCCTGTCTCGTCCATGCCATGTGGCCAAGCCATCCAGGTATTTTCCTCTCGGTCTTCCTCTTGGTCTGTTCCCTTCGATCTTGCCAGCTGTCACTAAGTTCTCCAGTCCATTTCTTCTCATAACATGTCCCACCGAGAACACACCTTCCGATATTGCAGTTTCGTACGAACGACCTGTTGAATTGTCCCAACTGACACATCAAATATAACACTTTGTTATATAGGCATAACATTTATCGAATCTTTGGGTCTTATTGAACAGTCCTTTGTTTCAGACCAGTGGAAGCGTCTTTAGCAGACAATATTCAGCAATACGCTCATATGGTGTAGTTTAAACCTTTTAAACACGCTTTTACCACAATCATGGTCATGTTTAATGACTACCTAGACTGCATGCTGAGCTGTATAGTATTATTATTCTCTAAATGTAAATTTCACAAGGAACATTAAGAACTTATGATTTTCGGTAATTATAATCATTTATTAGGGTTTTATTTCTGATAGATGTTTGCTTTGTGAAGAGACTTTTCTGAGATTAAAGTGATAACAGTAAGTGTATATAGTAAAATAACATAACACAATAACTACAGACATCTCTGCTGATTATACATCAACAACAAGAGTCTGATGGCATCACTAAGTGACTGTTTTTGCCGCTTTATCATCTTGGCAGCAGGCTTACTTGTGTGGTGACTCTCAAGTATTATTCTCCTGCTGAGAACATAGAAGTAATCTAGCTAAAGAATTACAAATAAACAACGATAGTTACATGAGATGCTTCAGAAAATTCTTCCGAAAAGCCAGATGTACAAGCTGTGATGTATTAGCAATCATGAAATATAAGAGAAATTGAATAATTATATACTGACAAGTCAACTGTGATGTGCTTAGGGACGTGTGTTGGAAACAAACTTCACGTCATACCCAACATGAGTTAGATCCTTGCTAAATTAATTTCTGAGACAGCACTTTGACTGGATTGTATTAGGGACGTTCATTTGAAACCTGTTTCAATGGCTTTAATACAAAAGCATGAAAGAAACATTAACAGGTGTGATAGAATTAAATAAAGCATTCATTTTGAATGAATTTTGCACCATGGGTTGGTCAGAAGAAGTCGTAGGCATTCAGACAAGCATCCCATTGCTTAGGTAGGCGACGAATGCCGTCCGCAAAAAAGGATTGTGGTTGCTCACTGAACCAAGTGTTTACCGCGTTCATTACGTCTGCATCTGTGTGAAATCGTTGTCCCTTGAGAGATTTTATTTAGAGGTCAGAACAAATGAAAATCACATGGCGACAAATCAAGACTATAGGCTGGATGTTGCAGAATATCCTACTTCTTCCTTGCTAATGCTTCCTGCACAATCTTTGCGACATGCGGACGAGCATTATCACACCGCGAGAAACCATGCTGGGTCGTTTATTCTTGATGACTTTTTGCAGCTTGTCTAGTGTTTTCAAGTAGTGGGTAGAGTTGATGTTGACACCAGGTTCTTTAAAGTCAACCAACAATAGTCCTTCGTGGTAAAAACAAATGCGCTCAGTATAACCTTACCAGCGGAAACCTGTAACTTGAATATTTTGGTGATCCAGCATGCTTCCATTGCATTCTCTCTATTTTGCTGCTCGGCTCAAAGTGGTGACACCATGATTCATCGCCTGCCACTATGCGGAAGAGAAATGCATCACTCTCCACTCTGTAACGCAACAAGTGGTTCAAACACCATCCCATGCGTTCCTCTTTTTGATGGTCGGTCAACATCCGTGGTACCCACCGAGAACACACCTTCCGATATTGCAGTTTCGTACGAACGACCTGTTGAATTGTCCCAACTGACACATCAAATTCTTTCGCTAGCAAACGTATGCTTCGACAACGGTTCATCTGTACTGCTGCAATAATTTTGGCGATGTTTATTTCAGTTGCAACAATATGCGCTTGACCCGGCCGTCGAAGATCTGTCGTAAACTGACGTCCTTTCCGAAACATTCGTGCCCAGTCTGTCACTGTTGTCTTCGACACACATTTGGTACCGTACGCTGCCTGCATTCATAGATGAATGTCCACTGGTCGACATCCTTCAAATGAAAGAAACTGAATCACCGCTCTTTAAGTTTATTTGGACAGATTTTAGATCAACCCGGCCATTTTCTCAACGGTCAGAAACAGAACATATGCATCACGGGACGATATAATCACGTGCTCTTTTAATCATTGGTCAGTACTTATCACATGACTATGACATGATCATGTTAAACGTACGCAATTACGCGCGGTGCGGCACGAACGGATTTCAAATGAACGCCCCTTATATCATGAAGATTTTACACGGAGAAATAGATCTTTATCTATCATTAGCTTTCTAGTATTAACAATCAGAGTGAGAAGAGCAGGAATAATCTCACAACGCGGGGTTTGCTGTTAGTAACTATCGGTTGAGGCAGAGCTGCATTGATCTGTCAGTGATGTGTGCAGTGTAATGTGCTGGCTATCCAGATAGGAAAATCGGTTCTATTGTTCTGTTGAAACATTTGTGGATTCATCATTGTCTCTTCACAACGCTAACACCATCTTGAAATCCAGCAGAGCATTTTCTTTCATATTGGGTATGACGTGAAGTTTTTCCAACACACGCCTCTAAGCGCTTTACTATTTACTTGTCAGTGTATAATTGTTCCATTCCTATAATATTTGATGATTGCTAATAAATAACAGCTTTTAACTCTTCGGAACATTTGAATATTCGGAAAAATTTTGCTGAAGCGGTTTACGTAACTATCGTTATTTGTAATTCTTTAGCTAGATTACTTCTAGCTCCTACACTATATTCACAGGAACCTCACACTGTAATCTATGCCTTTATAAGAATTCCACACGTAGAATTATTTCAACAAAGAGCAAACAACATCGGCATTTCACTCCAATGACATGTTATAAGAAAAAATAAAACTTCATAATGTATGACTATAAATTTGGAACAACCATCTATAGGACATAAGGTACAAGCCTGTGCTGTTATGATGATAAACACTGATGATTATCTCATGTGATCTATACTGTAGTTCTGTAGTGTCATGTCATTATTTATCGTCACATTTCTTCATCCCTGTTTTCTGTTATTAAATTTACCAGTAACAAATTGTTCTGAAAACGTGAACTCGTTGATCGTGTTTTATGTTTAGAGTTGTTTATTATACATTACGGACACTAATAGAAAGGTCAATAGAGAAACAGAGAGACATATATTTGTGCTTCATAGATTATACTAAGGCATTTGATAAAGTAAAACATGATGAACTGATTAAAATGTTGGAAGATATCAACATTGATGGAAAAGATTTAAGAATAATAAAGAATGTTTACTGGAACCAAGTAGCAGCAATTAAAATGGGAAATAAAGAGGGTAGTTACGAACAGATAAAGCTAGGCGTACGACAGGGGTGTGTCTTGTCACCAGATCTTTTCTCCCTGTATAGCGAAGTAATAATGAGAGAGATCAAAGAGATGCCAGGAATACTAGTTGGAGGTTATAATATAAATAATATACGCTATGCAGATTACACAGTATTGGTGGCGGATAATTCAACAGACCTACAGCAATTATTAGACGTTGTAGTAACAAAGAGTGCAAGGAAAGGACTCTTCTTGAATATCAAGAAAACAGTAACAATGGTAATGTCAAAGAAAATGGTGACACCAAAATGTGACATAGAAATAGAAGGAAAAATCCTTAACCAAGTGGATAATTTTAGATACCTAGGGGCATTTATAACATCAGATGGAAGATGTACAACAGAGATTAGGAGCAGAATAGGGCAGGCAAAAGCCGCATTTCAGAAAATGAAGAGTATCTTGTGCAATAAGTCACTATCACTGAATGTAAGAAAAAAAAGTGCTGAAATGTTATGTTGAAGTTTTGCTGTATGGCAGTGAATCTTGGAATGTAAATGAACAAAGTAAGAAGAAATTAGAAGCAACAGAGACGAATGTTGCGAATTCCTTAGACTGCCAGAGTAACTAACGACGACTGCCTGAAACAGGCTAATGAAACTAGAACATTATATACAACAATAAGACAGAGACAAACATCTTTCTTCGGTCACGTGATGAAAAGAGAGGCATTGGAGAACATCGTAACAACTGGAAAGATCGAGGGGAAGAGAGGCAGAGGCAGACCAAGAGAAATGATGTTGGATGGATTGAGACGGTGGCATGGAGGAATATCAGCAGCAGAGTTGATCCAGAAAACCAAAGACCGAGATCTGTGGCGAGCCATGAACGCCTACGCCAGCTGGCACGGCACTTGATGATGATGATGATGATGATGATGTTGTTTATTAGACTCATGAAGATGACATTAGATTTCAACCGATTAGATTTCTAAGAACGCTAGAGAGATTTGAGCTAAACGTTTGCCCGGTCTTGCCGCTGACGTTTGCCCGTTCTAGCCTCTGACGATACGGTATGGGTTCCCTTCGATGATGGGGGTGTTCTGTGGATAGCTTTGATTGTTCTGGCAGCCTCCGGTCAGACATCTGCGATAGATTGACAATCAAACAAGTTCACATTATTCAAGGCATTATGGCATTAAATAAAGCAAACGCTGTTTAAATTAAACACACACAAAATAACAGCACACACACACCCATACAAAACACATACACACACACACACACACACACACACACAGACAGACAGACAGACAGACAGACAGACAGACATGCAGGCAGGCAGGCAGACACACACACACACACACACACACACACACACACACACACACACATGCTAGTCAAACTGTTCTCCTTGTACATAGAGCAGTAGAACAACACCATACAACTTTCTTCTTCAGGCGCCTGGTCTGAAGCAGACATCGGCGATCATGATTCTCCACACCCCTGTCATCTGATAGTTTAATGACGTTGTTCTTGTTTGTATTATTATTTATTGTCCAGTTGTGTAAACTGTCCACATACATGTTCTCTATTTTTCTCTATTTCTATGGCCCAGTCGTTCTCTACATAAGGCTAATTTCTCTATTCAACGTCATAAATTAAATGTGTTTAATGTCATCGAAAACACACTCACCTCCGTTTCTTGACTACCTTACATTACATCGTCTATTTCTGGACTACCTTACTTGTTCTGATTACCTCTGTCATGTGTTTCTTGACTACCTTACATATACAGTTTACCTTTATCATGTGTTTCTTGACTACCTTACATGTACAGTTTACCATTGTCATGTGTTTCTTGACTACCTTACATGCATAGTTTATCTCTGTCATGTGTTTCTTGACTACCTTACGTGTACCATTTACCGCTGTCATGTCCCTGTTTCTAGTTAGTTAGTCGCGGTTCTATCTTCACGGCAACGGGTCGTCCCCATTGTGCTCTGTTCCTGTGCCAGTGAATATCATACACAATTCTCCTCACTGCCCAATGTGAAAATTGAAACAGACAGGAGTCTCGGCAAGCCAACAGCCATCACAGGTATACTGTGCATAATGCCGCCGTCAGAATGTCAACACAAAAGTCCTCCACGAAAAATATAGTTCATCGTCGATGGAATCGGCACTCACTAAAAACAATTCACTGACCCTGGTTTAATCCCACATGGCTCGGTCTCTATTTTTAGGGAGACCCACCGAAAGCGCCGCACAAAGCACGAACTCCGTAGCTCCAGCGACGACCCCCAGGAGTCTCCTGAAAAATGCACACGTGAACCGAACAGGCAAACCAGTCAATTCAATGACAGCCGGCTATTGTTCCGAACATGCAGTTCACTGTGCAAACAACAACGGACAGATGTAAAAGTGAATTTCACAGCTCACAGTGCCGCGCCACGCACTCACTCAGTAGCAGGGCGACGGAACCATGTACTACCAGTCCAATATTAGGAAAATGCGAATGCACACCGTAGCCACAAGCATAAATTCGCCAGAGACATTAACGGTTCAATGCCTAACCGCCATGTTGGGGACCGGAAGTTCTAAGTTAACACATAAAATAGGCGCCATGATATATATTGGAAAGTAAAGGCGGCCGATGTGATATTGATCACGTGACCTCCAGACTGTCCATTGGTCTATACAAATGTGGGTCTAGTGCCATTTGCTCGCTGCGGCTTAAGGCAATAAAAGGGTCCTTTACTTTTGCTTGCCTTGAGACCTAGATCTGTGGAGAGACACCAACGCCTACGTCAGCTGGTATGGCATTTGATGATGATGATGACTTGAGCCAAGAGCAGTGTACCTATTTGCTCACGGATTCTTAAATGTGTTTCAGAACAGAATGCCTAAATTAAGTGCATGTTGATATATTTAATTATGGATATCACAAATGTTAATGAAATATATTCAAAACTTAAACTCACATTTTACGAACATTATCAAATGAGTGTCCTTCTGGACACATCTTCAAGAAGAAACGTCCAAATATGCAGACAGCATATGCCTGGCAAGATCCACGACAAACATGTCTCTCGTTGTAGAGTTTGCACTGGCGATCCACGCTGGCACATGGGATGTCCAGGACACACTGTGGCGTCACAACACATTCTGTTGATGGAAGTGACCATGTTAATATTTGTGTGTTGTGTGTAGATCACGGGACCACCATGTTACTTTTTGTGTGTTGTGTGTAGAGCACTGAGCCGCTGTAGCATAGTAGCCTGCCGAGACAGTGGGCCGGTTTCAATCCCCATCGGGAAGCAGGGTTGTGTTTCTGACCTGTAGGGTTGTGGAGTCGACGCAGCCTTATAAAAGTGGGTCCTAGTCAATTTTGAGAATTTTCTGGGAAGGGAAATACCCTCCATATCTCATACGCCGTGGCCTAGAATCTGTGAAGGTCTAACAATTCACACTCCAACAGAAATATTCGCTTTGGGAATACCCGTTTCTTGACGTTAGCTAGCTGCATGTTCTTTACAGGACGCTGCAATCAATCCCAGTATATATTGGCTGTTTGAGATTTGCCAGGGTCCGACATGGGTGTAGTGGGCTCAGTTGCTGCCCGCATTCACTGGGTGCTGTCCTCTTCTAGGGGTATTAGTTGTAACCTCATTCATCATCATCATGTCGTCCACGTGGTTAGTTTCGGACTCATCTTTCTGCCGAATCTCGAACTCTACATTTTGCTATGTGGTCTCACTTCACTGGTTGTTAAATTCACCTTTACTTGACTGATAGTCGGACTCTTTCGTGCTCCATCAGCCATCATGGTCTACTATTATAACTCAACTTCACGCATCTTTGACACCGCAACACAAGTGCAGTTTTTTGGACGATCTATTCCTCAAAACTGTTTACAATGTTTACTCGCAATTGCACACACAATTATGCAACACTGTATTCACAAATCTACACCACATTTCTACACGAATACTATGATAGCGGCATAATGTAAGCCGGTGCTATCTCCCTCAGCGTGGTGCGTCCGCACACGACAACACCCACGACTCGAATGCTCTTGTCACCTTCGCAAATTGCGCGTATTTGCTCGGGCGACAATCTCGGCGTACGCCAGTTGAGTCAAAACCCACGACTGTCACGTCCTTCCACGTGACCATCTTTCAACATGCCATGAGCTCCAATTCGACTAATGGAGGAGATTTACAATACAATGTTAGTTCAGTAGTTTGCCATTGCTTCCTGAACTGCCAACGCCTTCGACCAATCGCAAACAACGTAAAGCTGTCTGCTTCCAAATAGCCCGTGGCTGATTTTGACCTTGACTCGGTTTGTCCTGGAATTGCAAAACGTAGTTTCATTTTCTCCTAAACCATAGCTTGCCGGTCTCTCTGGTCTAGAGGTTACAGGACTTTGTCCGTAATCTCGTATACTGTCGTAAGCAACGACAGGTTGCGTGAGAATTGGCAGCAGTTCTCTCCGTACCCGTAAATTACGGGATATGTGAGCCAGCCGCTCAGAAAGCAATGGCAAACTACTGAGCGTAACCTTGCCAAGAAATCAACAACAGCGGTAAAATGCTGGTGTTGACAGCGATGTCCTGTAATTTTTTTAAATGTTGCATACCCCTTACAGGACGATGGAGCAGACAATGTGACTGAAGATATACCGCTGTGGCTTGGAGAAGACGTGGTGAACGAAGGCGTGGTTCCAGGAAGAGGATGCAGAAGTCGACCACACCGAGGTGAACACAGGACACTGAAGACAGCCTGGGCAGGAGAGTTCATGAAGTGAGAGAACTAGTATCGGAGAGAGCATCTTTTCAGCGGGTCTTGATAGCAACGATTTTCTGCGCACTTTGTTTTGTTGTGTTTTGTTTTGTTTGTTTGTTTGGTTTTCGCTCGCTTGCTTTGAACTGTAGCGTAGTCCATACACGCTACTTCTAGTAGCACTGGACTGAATTTTGCGCGTGGATTAGCTTTAGCTATTACCAGTGTCCCTCACCAACAGGAGAAACCACTCCTACTTCAGAAGTACTTGTAATTTACGTCCCCAAGTCAAGGACAAGAAGTCAACATTTTAGTCCAACTGTCCGGTTTAGGAGTTGAGCCTCTTACCTTGGCATCAGCACACCGGATGTTTAAGAACGCGCATTCGTATCCATTCTGCCAAACTGACCTCCTTTTTTGTAAATGCCCGGCTACACTATGGTGGTACTTGCCTAAACACAGCTCCTGCCTGATTTGTAATTATTTATTCCGTTTCCCTGATGGTATTGATGTGTAATAATGTAACAGCAACGGCCCTCAATACCCCACCTCCTCGGGTAATAATGTCAGTGCCCGTAAATAGAGGTCGTCAGATCGCTGTCCTTGTAGCTGCCTTGACCATGGCCTAATACATTGGTGACAAAATACATGATAAATAGTCTTACTGTTGTAAAGACATCAACAAGTGAGTAAAGGTCCCTTTCCCACGCCTTCAGTTACAGGCCGATCGACTCGATCACTCGATGGATGATGTGGTCTATTTCGCCCCGATTATCTTTACTTCCCAGAATATTTCCTGGTACCTGTTTTAGATTGGGTCGACCAGGGAATCAAGCCAGTTTTTTTTTAAACCCTGGCCTCGATGGCGATTCGAACAGATGACCACCGGGCCGGCAGTCACACATCCTAGCTACTGCTCTCCAGCGGCCCCAATACAAAGACATGTTGAACATACACAACTTAAACTTAGAAGCGGTGAGAACTCTCTCTATAAACTACATGTAGTTTAAAGACATCATTTGTTAAGTACACAGCTCTACAAACCGACTGACGCCGTGTTTGCGGTACACAAGTAACTTACCAGTGTTTGACGGCGGGACAACAGGAGGTTCCACTACGACAGCTGGTTGAGGCACGACGCCATTTTTGTAGTCCGTATATGGAAATTTGTCTTGGTAGTCGCAATGAAACGTCAAGAAAACATTATTGTTTTTGAACTGAGGCAGGTTGAATTCGTAGTCAAACACGCTCATCACCGCTGGAAATATAGGTACATTGCACATACAAATCTCATATAGTTTAATGAAAGTGTTTCGTCTCCATTAATAAATCAATAAAGCGCTAATTCCGCAGAGATTGGTCCCAAAGACACCAACACCTCCCGCTTGCCACATTGCCTTTGATCCTTCCTTTCCAGTAATGTGTGATGCTTTTAAGACAGCCATACTGTTTGATCTATAACTTGTTGATGTCTCCGATCAGCTCTTTTTTTACACTCATCTTCTATTTAACCTCGGAATATATTTGCTTTTTATTTCAACGACATTCTTCCCCACGTGTGTATTCTCAATAAATGCGGCCAACTCTTATAAAAGTGTATGTTTTCTCAATAAATGCTACCAATTCATCTCATTGTGTCTGTTTTCTTAATAAATACTACTGAATCTTCTCATTGTCCCTGTTTTCTCAATACATATAAACAGTTCTATTGTGCCTGTTTTCTCAATAAATGTGACCAAATCTTCTTAATGTGTCTGTTGTCTCCATAATTGTAAGACATAATAAGATGAAAGTATTTATACAAGCAAGGAATCAATACACAATTAATTTCTTATTCATATGTTCGCTGCTGGGTATACTGCAAAGCAACGATTTTCCGTGAACGATAGCAACTAATTACTTACAAAGATCTGTTGGAGGTAGTATTACTCCTGCCAGGTCCAACCAAACTTGAAAGGCATGCATGTATGTGGCATACAAAATACATCATGTCCTGATTCTTCTGTTCTACGAAATAACACAATAACGCAAGTGTATAAGTAGGATGGCGGGACTATGACCACTCCTCTAAATATTAGGATTCTAAAGGCTGTGGACAGACAGAAAAACCAATGATCAAGTACTACAGGAGACAAATGAACATCGTAAACTGATTAGAGAAATTAGACGTAGACAGTCAAAACGTTTTGGACATGTTATGAGAAGAAATGTATTGGAGAACTTATTGACAACTGGCAAGATCGAGGGGAACAGACCAAGAGGAAGACCGAGAGGAAAATACCTGGATGGCTTGGCCACATGGCATGGACGAGAAAGGAACACTGAGCTGATCCACGACTCTGGTGATCGAGTGAAATGGCGAGTCATGACCGCGCACGCTTTCCGGCATGGCACATGATTGATTGATTGAAAGGCAGTGGTGAATCTAAATGTCTACACTGTGTGTTGTTGCAATAGATGTGAAAGTTCAGAAGAAGAAGGTCAGTATTTCTTTAATATTTTCAAGTGTTTCAGACTGATTTCCCAGTCCGTGTTGTCTTTCTCCTTTGTTACTGATCTCCTTTGACATGTTTTTTGCTGATAGTTTCAAAATACTAAGACAGCTTGTGCTGATATGTGTGTCTGTGTATTTGTATGTGTGTAGGTGGTGGTGCATGTCTGTCTGCGTGTGTGATTATTTGTGTATAGATATGTATGTACGGAAGGACTTATACACACATGAAACGTTTGTGCAGGAACAACTAAACAATGATTGATACCTTCGTCGTAGTTTATGCCATACATGAGAGGCTGGTCCGAGCTGACCGCAATGGCTCCCTTGCATTTCTTATACTGGCCGGTGAGTTTATCCTTGCACGCAGCTTGACACACTCGCCCGCACGAGTCGTGGGCTCGGATAAGGGCTTCACTGACTCCCGCTGTTGGAATAACATCAGGGTATTGATGATACACCTGTATCTGCTTGTCATGAACAAGCAATAGCTGGATATCATAACCGGGCAAGAATCACAGGTGGAATATGATTATTGATTATGTGGCAAGTAGCCATTTATTCCCGTAATCCCGTTTATCACGCAGAGTCTCGTAGCGGGCGAGAACTGGAAGCGGTTCGACCCTCGCTGGTGACTTGTGGGATAACTGAGTCGGCTGCTCAGAAAGCAATGGCAAACTACTGAGCGTAATCTTGCCAAGAAATCAACAGACAGCTGAAAGATGCTGCTGTTGACAGCGATGTCCTGTAAAGGATATGCGAATAAAAATTTTAAAAAAGCCATTTATTCACATCTAACACCGTCCTAAAGGTCGACGTGACCCAAAGGATGGGAGCGCTCCAGCTCTTAAACTTCCGAGCCCTGATGGCGGGGGAGTTCAGCCCCTACACCTATCAGTTAGACTTCAGCGTTAACTACTAGCTCAGAAAGCAATGGCAAACTACTGACCGTACAATTGCTTAGAAAATGAACCTGGGTTGATCGCAACGTCCTGCAAAGGAAGTGCAATTTAAAAAAAAAAGGAAAAATACCATTCTTCCTACTATTCTTGTTCTTCTGCCCTTTATTCACCCCATCCCCCTTTCCAACTGAATCATAGCCCGTCAACCAGGCCAGGTCGCGCCGTGCCAGCTCCCGCCATGTCCTCCCATCATTATTCATCTCTGTCTGTAATTGTCTTATCCCGTGTTGTTAGCTCTCCCGTTATCTCGTGTGCCTTGTGGGTTTCAGACAAGCGAGTGATTAGTTTCTTATACTGTCCACAGGGTTTCTCAGTGACTGTCCTATCTGTCTAGTTATACTGTCCACAGGGTTTCTCAGTGTATGTCCTATCTGTCTAGTTATACTGTCCACAGGGTTTCACAGTGTCTGTCCTATCTGTCTAGTTATACTGTCCACAAGGTTTCTCAGTGTCAGTCCTATCTGTCTAGTTATACTGTCCACAGGGTTTCTCAGTGTCTGTCCTATCTGTCTAGTTATACTGTCCACAGGGTTTCTCAGTGTCTGTCCTATCTGTCTAGTTATACTGTCCACAGGGTTTCTCAGTGTCTGTCCTATCTGTCTAGCTATACTGTCCACAAGGTTTCTCAGTGTCAGTCCTATCTGTCTAGTTATACTGTCCACAGGGTTTCTCAGTGCCTGTCCTATCTGTCTAGTTATACTGTCCACGGGGTTTCTCAGTGTCTGTCGTGTCTAGTTATACTGTCCACGGGGTTTCTCAGTGTCTGTCCTGTCTGTCTAGTTATACTGTCCACAGGGTTTCTCAGTGTCAGTCCTATCTGTCTAGTTATACTGTCCACAGGGTTTCTCAGTGCCTGTCCTATCTGTCTAGTTATACTGTTCACAGGGTTTCTCAGTGTCAATCCTATCCAGCGCCAACGTCTGTCCCCCCCCCCCCCTCGCCTTACTTTGTGAGGTCTGTTCCTGGCACTCACCGGCGAGTAGACAAGTGTGACAGTCGTTATGCAACCACGCCCACAATCCTCTCTATCGCCAGCCGTTAACAGTTTGTCCAGTTTCTTGTACACGCCTCTGAGTGTATTGGGTAGGTGCTAGCCCCATATTTGTATAAACCGTTAGGCAATCGATGTGCTCACAATCACGCCGGCCACCTTTACTTCCCAGGACATTTCCTGGCACCCACTTTAGGTTGGGTCGGCTTGGGAGCCCAGTTCAGTTTTACAAATGGGTATTGATACGGTTTCGAACCTATGACTACAGGGTCGATAGGCAAGCGCGATAGTCACAACGCTGCGACGGATACTCAGTCCGGTGTGTGTTTTATTGTAGAAAGTTCCCTTTTTGGTTGTCCAACTCTTACACATGAGCCAGACAGGAGGAACACTATATTTGAAATATCGTAACGGCTAATGAACAATATCAAACATCGTAACGGCTGATGAACACTTTATATGAAACATTGTAACGGCTGATGAACACTTTATATGAAACATTGTAACGGCTGATAAACACTTTATATGAAACATTGTAACGGCTGATGAACACTTTATATGAAACATTGTAACGGCTGATGAACACTTTATATGAAACATTATAACGGCTGATGAACACTTTATATGAAACATTGTAAAGGTTATGAACACTTCATGTATTACATGACATTGGGCCAAAATTCAGGACCCGCAGGATGATAACAACAGTTTCATTTAAGGTTATCTTTTTTACAGGGAACCTTAAAATTGCATTTTGCTTTGGCTCTCTCCTGTGTTGTGATGTGTTTTTCAATATATCTTTGGTTCATGCTGGTTTGTTGTTGCGAAATTAGACCAGAGCATTTCTGTTGTTTCCCGCTAAATACGTAGGGGATTCAAATAAAAAGTGTTATATACATTTCAATAACCATGCTATTGTCTTGTAACCTGTTAATATTGTTGTTAAGGACGTCTTGAGTGTTAAGCACTTGCATTACGGTGCAGACGAATGCGGTGACATCATAAGGACAGTTTAAAGATGGCCGCCCCACTTATGACTGGCACCAAAGAGGTGCAGCGTTCTGTTATCAGTTATGTGATCAGTGAAGGTGTGACACCAATAGACATTCATCGGTGAATGAATGTCCAGTATGGTGATGCATGCATGTCAGTCCAGCAAGTGTATGAGTGGAGAAGGAAGTTTCAAAACTTTTCGGTCCGATGAAGAGGTACAGCAGGTACAGCAGGTACACCAGGTACAGCAGGTGCACAAATGGTTACATACGCAACCAAGAGAATTGTTTTCTACAGGAATCCACGTACTTTATCGGTTCTGGAGGACTTGAATTGAACGCAGTCGCCAGTACATCAAAAATGATACATTTGTTCTTTACTTTTTCAGAATATATTCACACACACACACACACGCGCGCGCGCGCACGCACACACACAACTTTTAAGGTTTTTATTTGAAGCCTCCCCCCCCCCCCCCCCTCGTACATGCTCTTTGATTACATCTACTGCTACTTGGTGCTTGTAATCCTGATTGTCATTAACACATGACGATCTAATACAAGCAGGCATGTCAAGTCTATGGACATGTGCGCGGTGTCTAAAGTATGTTGCATGTCCTTTACACGACTTCGCAATAAAATCCCAGTATATTTTGCTTGTTTGTGATTTACTAGACAAGGTTACGTTCAGTAGCTTGCCATTGCTTTCTGAACGACCGAAGCTCACACCATTGTTAAAAATCAACACAAGGCGGACTGTTTCCAATTCGCCTGGCAGTTGTCTTCAAACCCGGTATGCAGGATTGAGAATCGCGTTCGCTGCCAATTTGCCGCAGACGCTAGCTTTGCTGCTTAACTTCTTTATTGTGACATATGCGATTTCTCCGTCCTACCCGGCGAAGGGAATTTTCTCCGTACAACTCGGCAAAGGAAATAATCTCCTTGTTTCAGTCTGAATTATATATCTTAACAAATACCTTTAAAATCCCATTTTGGATATTGAGCACAAAGCTGAACTTCTTTTTAACGGTATTAACAGTAACATCGCCCCGTGCACCATGCGAGAGTAGCTCGTCGTGAGTAGTGCCTAGAATCACACACTGTTGTTAGATCTGAGTTGAGTTGAGTCAAGGACCAACATCACAGCACTCAGGACATTCCCATACGTGCTCCGTCCGCATTGGGCAGCATACAGCATTACATACCATGAGTGCATGGTCTACCTTGGACAGTGCGAATACGGTAGACATTAGTTGCAGTATGTGAAAAACGAACGAAGTGTATTTTCAAAGGGTTAAGGCTTGAGCACGGAAGCCAGTCTAACGTTCTGCCCTCTGGTTTGTTTCTGTCTAAAAATTATTTCATTCGTGTAAGTAAGTTAAGTTTAATATCACAAACTTGAGCTGCCCCCCTCCTACTTCTTCCTTTTCTTCTCTTCATTCATATGCCCCAGTGAAGTGTTGGGGGAGATGTGGGGATTATTTGTGCGCACTTTCTAGTGGCTTTCTAGGATGGCAATCACTTCTTGATACCATTATTCCACGTGTTACGTGGTCTTCCCCTTGCTCCGTGTATATATCATATTTCTTTAATGTTTATTCTTTGTGGTAGTTGGTACCAGTGCATTCTGTGAGATGGCCAAACCATTTAATTTGTTATTCTTTAATAAACATGCATGACATATTTCAGACTTATTTCCTACACTTAACGTCTAAGTATGGTACACAAAATTCATAATCCACATTGTGATAGTTCATAGACAAATAAACCTACCTCCTGTAGGTTTCTTCACAGCCACAAAACCTATAGATATCGAGACAGCCAGACGCTGGTCAACAATTGCTGCTTCCTTATAGTAGCCGTAGTAATTGATTCCTCGAGAAGACAGAAACACCTGTCCAACACTGTTGTCTACCTTGCAGCGATCGTATGTCTTAGGGTTACTCAGGCGCTGGGTAATGAATCTGTGGGATGTTGATACCGAAGTACATTGAGAATTGTTATTTTCCATATCGCTGCTTATGTGTTCTCAGCCATAACTATGATGCTGAAACTGAGGCAATCAAGATAGCAACAGAGAAATTACTAAATACCAGCCATGGTGGTACACAACCCGTGGTGTTATTAACAGATGTAATATTAGTACTCGAAGCGCTCCTGTCTGTGAAATTGCCAGTACTAAGGACATTACTTTCTGATCCGTGTTCCTGTCTCGATCATGCCACATGGCCAACCATCCAGGTATTTACTTCTCGGTTTTTCCCTTGGTCTCTTCCCTTCGATCTTGCCAGTCGCCACCAAGTTCTCCAAGTCATTTCTTCTCATAACATGCCCAAAATATTTTGACTGTCTACGTCTAATGACTCTAATAAGTTTACGGTCTTCATTTGTTTCTTGAAGGACTTTTTCATTGGTTTTTCTGTCTGTCCATGGTATTCTTTGCATTTTCCTCAGAAGCCACATTTCCACAGCCATCAGCTGTTTTTCAGCTTTACTGCTTATTGTCCACGCTTCACATCCATACAAAAGAATAGGTTCTATGTAGCACTTCAACACTCTTTTTCTCGTTTCAATTGATATCTTTTTATTGGTCAGTATGTTTTTCATCTTGCAAAAGGCTACCTTCGCAATGGCAATTCTTGTTCTAATCTCTTCAAGGCATCTCCCATCAGATGTTATGACTGTTCCGAGATAACTGTATCGATTCACTTGCTTAAGAATATGCCCATTTACTCGTATATCACATTGCGGTATCTCCTTCTTCCCAGTGAGGACCTAATCTGTGTCTTCTTAATATTCAGTTCTAACCCTAGTTGTTCACTGTGTGCAACAACCGCATCTACTAAATTTTGCAGGTCCTGTTCATTGTCTGCAATCAAGACTGTATCATCTGCATAACGAAAGTTATTGATGTATCGTCCCCCAATGTTGATTACTTCCATAATTTCTATATTTATGAAAATAGTTTCACTGAACAGGGAAAAAAGATCTGGAGACATTACACATCCCTGTCTCACACCTCTTTTAATAGCTGATATTTGACCTACATCGTTATCAATTCTGATGGCAGCTTGTTGTTTCCAATATATGTTTTTTACAAGTCTAAGGTCTTTTCCATCAATTTGTAGATCTTCAAGCATCCTTATCATGTCGACATGTCTCACTTTATCGAAAGCCTTTGTGTAATCAATAAAGCAAAGATATAGATCTTTGTTTACTTCTATAGAACGTTCAATTACTGTTCTCAGTATATACACAGCATTTACTGTACCCTTGCCTTCTACAAACCCACATTGTTCTTCTGGTTGTATTTTCTTTCTAACTCTTTGCATGGTAATTCTCAGCAGAATCTTCGTGATGTGGCTCATTATACTAATTGTTCGATGTTGATCGCATTCCAAAGCTCCTGATTTCTTCGGGATTGCAATAAATATAGAATTATATAATTCAGGAGGTCTATCTCCAGTATCGTATATTGCGTTCAGCAGTCTGGTGACTTGGTCTATTCCATATTCTTCTAGGGCATTGATCATTTCTATTGTGATGTTATCTGTACTCTGGGTCTTGCCAGTTTTCATATGGTTAAGAGCATTCCGATGATCATATTGTTCTACTCTTGTATCATCATAAAGATCTTTCACATAATCTGACCACGCATGTAAAATCTGATCTTGTTCTATTATGATTTTGCCATCTTTGGGTTTTAGACAACCCGTTGATGTTTGTTCTTTTGTTAGTGATGTCATTAATTCTTTTGTGCATTAATTTGGTATTCCGGGTGTTGTGTTGGTTTTCAATTTCCTTGCAATTTTTCTCAAGCCACGTTTCTTTTGCCTCTTTGCATAGCTTCATAATTTTCCAGTGAATCTCCTCACATTTTTCCTTGTTACATTTGTAATTTCTTCTTACTTCCATGAGTTTTAAGATGTCTTCCGTCATCCATTTCTTGCATTCTATTATCTTTATTTTTTGGGATGGTTGTTTCTGCAGCTTGGTTGACTGATTTCTGTAATATTTCCCACTGATGTCTTGAAATAATATTTTCATATCGGACAATACATCGAATCTGTTCTTTACCTCTACGCGGAATTTATCTTTTATTTCCTCACTTTTCAGTACCTGTAGATTGTGTCCGCTACATACCAACAAAAGAAAAGAATGATTAAATCAGAAAGAAAGCCAAGAAAACCTACTCAAGACGACTACCACGTTATGGACAGACCAGAACAATTCATTATTCTGCGCATCAGAACAGGACACAATAGATTATGCAAACACATGCATACAGAATTCAAGATTGGTGAATCAGCCATGTGCAATGTGGATTGGCGTCGCAGACATCAGAGCACATACTCAAAGACAGCCTAATATATAACATATCTAGGCAAGCCTTCTGACCTAGAGAGACGACATTGGAAGATAAACTCTATGGACACTGAGTGAACTAAAAAAGATAGTTAAATTCATACAAGAGACGACATTGCAGTTATAGACATATTTCAAGGGAACGAAAGAAGAAGAAATGTGGTCTCAAAGTAATTAAGTTTAATAGCTAGATGTGTCATAGTAATGTACTCGCACATGGTGTGTTTTAAAATAGTTTTATAATAAATATGAAACAGTACTTGACCACAGCCATTTACAGACTGCTTTGCTTGTATGTTTAATGATTGCTTAATAGATGGATAATGAATAAATTTGTGGGGCGAGGATATTTAAATGCACTGACATTTGTTAATTTTCTATATTTATGTAAATTTGCGTCTTTATTTACCAAACAATGTTAACTGATTCAGTGCCACACAAAAAGTACTTTTGGACAAAACAAGGTGCGCAGTGAAATGAACAAGTATTATAATGAAAATTCCGTTCACAAAGCATTGCAATTACAGAAGATACTACGAAACAAAACAGATAACACGATGACTCTAGTACAGAGATATATCGTCCTTCTGTCCAAATGGGAGGTCACATGTGGAGATATATTATCCTACTGCATTGAATCAGTTAGTGTTGCAATGTTTGACAACAATGTATCTTCTCCTTCTGTTTATTCTGCCATATTATGTGATCACACTTTGCGTCTTTATTTAGCAAACAGTGTTAATTGTGCAATGTTTGACAACAATGTATCTTCTCTTTCTGTCTTGTATTCCCCAATGGAGTATAGACCTTCAACCAACTCACACCAATCCCTTCCTAACTTCCGTCAACTTCTGAAGCTCCCTTCATGTCCTCCCACAACATTCACCTCTGTCTCTAATTCTTACAATTTACTTGGACTATTGTTGTGTTTGGTACATAGTATTACTGTTGTGTGTTGGCAGGGGGAACAATAGATGCACACATAAAACTGAAGGTGCACTGGGAGAAATAAAAAAAAGCAGCTTGGGGTAAGGAACTGAGCATTGTAGTTTCACCCGGGTCTGTTCAAGCGCTGCACAATTTCTTTATAAAATAGACTTTGGAACGCCTGCTGTCAATGCGACAGACGCTGTTTTTGTATTACAAGTGATGGAAACAGATCATTTATCAGTCTCGATTTGGCTGCCTCCCCGACAGGTTGTATTTAGAGACAGATGTGAGTTACGTCTTGGTATATCTTGATTTATTTACACAGTGAACAACTAGGGTTAGAATTAAATTGTAAGAAGACAGAGATGATGGTCTTCTCCAGGAAGGAAGAACAACCACAATGTAACATCCAAGTAAATGGGAATATTCTTAAACAGGTGAATTAACACAACTATTTCGGAACAGAAGTAACGTCTGATGAGAGATGCTATAGATACAGAATGCAGCATGACTATAGAAGTCATGGCAGTAAGTAAAGCAATAACATGACTCGAGATAAAATTCAATCGGGCATGTGTCTTTAGTGATTCAATGAGTATGCTCAGCATGATAGAGATGGGGTGGGTCCGAAGATAGTGGCCGCTGTCTCTGGAGCGGTCTCGGCTGGAAAAGATTAGTTTCATCTTCGTGCCAGGGCATGCGGGTGTACAAGGAAATGAGTAGGCTGACAGGCTTGCAGGTAGGGCTACTGTGGAAGGCGGACGAGCCTCAGATCAGGCAAACATTCCGAATGCTCTACGAGAAGTAAGTCGTTGACGAGAATCAAGCGATGACTGTAAATCCATGGTTAGGCTGCGAGAACAGCAAGTTAAAAGAGGCGTGGCCAAACAAGAACACTACGTTGTAAGCCAAAGAAGGGTAATAAACCAACACAGAACTGGTGTCGTGAGCCGCTACACGCTGCGGGATTTACTGAGGATGTGATCCGAGCACTTACGGGCTGAATGGTTCGATGTGCAATGAAGATGATATGTTGACTAACTAATATATAAAGATTAGAACAGGAATCGTCATTGAACAGGTAACCTTTTGCAAAATTGAAGACATGCTAACCAATAAAAATCTGTCAGTTTGCAATGAGACAAAATAGTGTTGAAGTGCTATAAAAAAACCTATACTCTTGTATACATGTTAAACATAAACAATAAGTAGCCAGGCTATTAAACATCTAATGGCAGCGAAAATGTTATTTCTGAAGAAAATGCAAATAATCAAATGGACGAGCAAGAAAATCAACGAAGAAGCAAATAAATTGATTAGAGAAATTGGCGTTGACAGTCAATGTGATTTGGTGTAACCTTTAAACTTTGGTGGTAACTGGCAAGACTGATGGGAAAAGAACAAAAGGAAGGCAGAGAGATAAATATCTGAATGATTAGGCTACATGACATAATCTAGACAGTAAGAGGGGTCTGATTCATGACTGGTGACCGTGCGAGATGGCGAACCATGGCCGCGTGGCTCTGTGATTTAATTTGTGAAAGCCTGTTTATGAGAAAGCTGAGTGTATGAGGCATGGTTAAAGTGGCTCAAATGAAAGTATGTTTATGAGAAAGCTGAGTGTATGAGGCATGGTTAAAGTGGCTCAAATGAAAGTATGTTTATGAGAAAGCTGAGTGTATGAGGCATCGTTAAAGTGGCTCAAATGAAAGTATGTTTATGAGAAAGCTGAGTGTATGAGGCATGGTTAAAGTGGCTCAAATATAAGTATGTTTATGAGAAAGCTGAGTGTATGAGGCATGGTTAAAGTGGCTCAAATGAAAGTATGTTTATGGGCTGGGGTGTGTGTGTGTGTGTGTGTGTGTGTGTGTGTGTGTGTGTGTGTGTATGTGTGTGTGTGTGTGTGTGTGTGTGTGTGTGTGTAACAGATGGCGGGGTGGTTATGGTATGAATAAAATTGTCACATAGTGTGTGTTTAACGTTGTCTATAATACATAAGTGAAGAACTATTTCGCTTGTTGATATTTGACGCACAGTTCGGGTAAGTACCCTCCTCTCTATCGTATGTGAATACCTTAGATTGTGTTAGAGAGTGTTGTTTGTCCATCAAGAATGATGATGATTGTCTCAATGTGCCTGTCCGCTAAACGCAACTGGAGCAAACACAAAAAGCATCATCGAAAAATCGGAACTTGATAACAGAACGATTCAGAACAGCATACTCAAGTGAAGCGCACGATTTTCCAGACGTTTATTTCCGCCACCGGTAACAGGATTAAAACTCTGGCAGAAAAGCAGGCTGATCCCTAACCACAGGATCGGCACCTACTCAAATACATCCACCCCTGAGCTCCCAAACCAGCTCGTCGCCCTTGAAGCCTTCCTATCCATTCTTCAGCTCAATTTCTTGGATATTAAAATTCAGTCTAGGTGGATTTCTATTCCCGATCCATTCACCGTTGTCGCCTCAATAAATTCCTCTCCGGAGTCCCAGCTGTTTCATCCTGAAATCACGGCATCCAGGTGTCACCTTCACAGCGAGCCTTTCAGAAAACACCTCTTATCCGTATCACGAAGTCTCAGCGTCTCCCGTTGCTGTCCAATTACGTTCTCCACATTCTCCTTGGATTCCTTTGTTGACGTCCAATTTCGTGTCCGAGTGGATTTTCCCTATATGATTTTCTACCGCCTATTCCGATGACGTCATTCTGTCTAAACGCCATGTGGCAATGATGACCATTCATTTCATCCAGTGGGGTTGAAAGTATATAGCCGTGGGTTCCAAGATGGCTGATGAGGCCTATTTTGGCTCGAAATGTTCTTTGACAATGTGGACAAAGAATGCTTGACGTTTCTGGAAGAGGATTTCCTGCGGTGGTTATTCTATCCTGCCTTTTCTTTACAGCTCTTGCAGTCCTGGTTGCCTCACACATGACTGCACCCTTGTGTAATGATGCACGCCACGAATTTCGGTCTCTGGCTGCAGTCTCCCAGGTGTCATGATGAATTCCAAAAGCATTCAGAGAGATTTTCAGAGTGTCTTTAAAGCGTTTCCTCTGGCCACCTTGGGAGCGTTCACCACAACGCAGTTCGCTGAAAAAAATTCGTTAAGGGAGCCTGTGATCTGGCATGGGAGTCAAGTGACCAGCCCAGCGAATCCGATTCTTCATCAGTAGCGTGTGGATACTGGGCATGGACGCTCTTTCTAGGACTCCAGTGTCTGGGATCTTGTCTTGCCATTTAATCTTCAGTAGCTTCCTAAGGCAGACGCCTGTTCAACGCCTACACAGTGAGAATCACCAGTGAGCAGATCACTGGACCTGGCAGGACATTGTCATATGCCGATGATGTTTTAGTGTATCGTCAGAGTAAGGATAGAGAGCAGGTTGCTGTGGAACTACAAACCGAACTCAATCGCATAAGTACTTGGTGTGATGAAGCTGGAGCAATGGTCAACCCAACAAAGGCAACAGTGACTTGGTTCTCGTTGAATAATCATATTGTCAACACTCCAACACCAATTGTAATGTTGTGTTCAGAGACGGTGGAAAGAACGCAGGCAATGAATTACCTGGGGATACGGTATGATCGAAGCCTTGCTTATAATGTGCACATAGACAAGGTGATAACAAAGGCCAAGCGGGGTTTGGCTGCGATGCGGGTGATGGCGGCAGCAAACTGTGAGCAGCGCCATCTATGTCTTCTGTACGAGGGGCTGGTCATGTCTGTTTTGGAGTATGCAATGGCAATCCTGACTCTCAGCCATAAGCAGATAGAAAGGATGGAAAGGATACAGAATGAAGCTATGCGCATTATTCTTGGATGTACAAGAGATACAGCATGCAGGGCGATGCGCTACCTTCTTGATTTTCCAACCATTGAAGAGAGAATACAAGTTTGCAGGGCACGCACCTACCTCAGAATTAACGCAAACACACAGCATCCACTGCATAGTGAAATTAGGAAGGTGAAGGGCAGCAGGTTAAAAAGAGGACGGTCGTGGATAGGGTCAAGCCGAAGACATTCTTCAACAGGTGTGTTCACTTGAGGACTTAGAACCTGGTGAGGAGTAGGCACAAGTGCCAACAGACTTCTGCACATCCTTTTCAGTTTGCATCCAACTAGATAGGAAATGCAGACAAGAAAATCCGGCTGCTGTGGAGGCTGAAGTACAAGCGTTGATTTTCGAGAATTCGCTAGACAGTGACGCGGTCATCTACACAGATGGGTCGGTCGTCCGACATGTGAGAAGCTCATGGGCCTTTACAGCTCGGGCCGGAGGGAGAATTGTGAAGGAGGACTCTGGTGCTTTCACTGAAACCACAAGTAGCCTGACCATGGAAGTCATGGCAGTAAGTAAAGCAATAACATGGCTCGAGACACAGACATTCACTAGGGCTTGTTTCCTTAGCGACTCAATGAACATGATCAAGAGGATAGAGGAGGGGTCGATCCGAAGAGAATGGTTGCTGCCTCTGGAGCGGTCTCGGCTGACAAAGATTAGTTTCATCTTCGTGCCAGGGCATGCGGGAGTACAAGGAAATGAGCGGGCTGACAAGCTCGCAGGTGAGGCTACTGTGGAGGGCGGACGCGCCATGGACCAGGCTGACATTCTGAATGCTCTACGAGAAGTAAGACTTTTGCGAGAACCAAGTGATGACTGTGAATCTACAACAATGGCCAGACTGCTAGAGCAGCAAATTAAAAGAGGGGTGGCCAAACAAGAACACTACTCAGGAAGCCAAAGATTGATAAACCAACACAGAACTGGCGTCGTTAGCCGCTACACGCTGTGGGATTTGCTGAGGAGGGGATCCGAGCACTTATGGACTGAATGGTTCGATGTGCAATGAGGATGATCTGTCGACTAACTAACTAACTAACTAACTAACTAACTAACTAACTAACTAACTAACTAACTAACTAACTAACTAACCAACTAACTAACTAACTAACTACAATGTTCAAAATAATGTTTTCCCATGGAGAATTTGAGTAATTAAGATGTAAACATAGCACAATTTATTGCCTGTCACACTTCACTGCATCTGGTCAAGGTCTTTGATCTAGTGTATGGTGTGTAACTTCTTCACCTGATGAGATGCGGCTAAATATATCAGGCAATAAATTGTGCAGTTATGTTATACAGTATTCGAATTACAGTGTTGTTTGCTTAATAAGTTGTCTATTTTACCATTTTTATTTTAACTAACAATGAACTTCTAGCAACTGCGAATACAACATTGAACATCTTATTACTCATAATACAGCATCATACAAAAGGTAACCTACAGTACCGCATCAAACAGTATGTAACTTACAATACACCGTCAAACATTATGTAACTTAAAATAAACCATAAAACAGAAGGTAACCTACAATACAACATCAAACATTGTGTAACTTACAATACAACATCAAACAGAAGGTAACCTACAATACAACATCATACATTATGTAACTTACAATACAACATCAAACAGAAGGTAACCTACAATACAACATCATACATTATGTAACTTACAATACAACATCAAACAGAAGGTAACCTACAACACATCATCAAACATTATGTAACTTACAATACATCAAACAGAAGGTGGTTTGTTGTATTGTACAGTACCACATCAAACATTATGTACCTTACAATACATTATCAAACAAAACGTAACAACCGCCACATACTAACCTGTTTGTATGGTTATATGCCCGTGGAGAATAAATGTCATCATGTCTGTCCGCTCGACCTTTGTGCACCGGATAGCTGTGGTATTCTTTGAATTTCGGGGGCCTGACGCTGATAATTCCTACTGGAATCATGGCCCATTCATTTGAGTCACAAGTGTTGTCACTGCAAAAATCATTCTGTATGGCCAGGCCGTCGGACTTGTCCTGTCCCACGTAATTGGTGTCAGCGCCAAGACGGCCAGGCGGCTGCCTGCCCGTGGAGACTAGACCTAAAGTGGTGGCTGGACTAGATGGAGGTGACACGGCCCTAGCTGCGCTAATGGTAATGGGCACGCAGCGTCCAATTCTCTCCAGACAGGTCAAGTATCTGAGACATTCACATTGACTCAATTAAGCACAATTTGAAATATTTTGGTCACTAGAAACGTCATGAAAGTTTGGAGAGAACAATAATGGAGGGGTATATGTCCGGGAGGAGAGGAGGAGGCAGACCAAAGAGAAGATGGGTGGACGTGGCAGATGATCTGCAGATGAGTGTATCGGATGCGGGACATCTTGCTAATGACCGAGAGGTTTTCAGGAAGTTTCTTATGGGAGCGAGGTTCTGCAAAGCTACTGAATGAATGAATGAATGAATGAATGAATGAATGAATGAATGAATGAATGAAGTTTTGGAGGTCAGGAAAGAACCACACCAAAGGATAACCCAACCATTATTCGTGTGGGAACCATGATAAAAGCGTTTAGACCATCAATAATGATATGTCGCGGGTAAGGGATCTCCCCATCTCCCCTCCAAGTATCGTCTCCTGCTGCTGCTGCCTTTCATCTCCCAATGGCGCAGAAGTTCGCAACAAACTCCCGCCAAGCTTATTCGTGACTTATTCGTGATTGATTGGATTTTGCAGCTAAATTTAAATTATTTATTTATTTATAAATTATTTATACATTTAAATTATTTATTTATAATTATTTATAATATATTTTTATCTTTATTTATTTTAATATATAATATTATTTTTAATTATTTATATAATTTATTAATTATTTATATTTTAAATTTAAAAGAAGTAGCCATTCTGACGCTACCCCTCCCTATTTGGCTCTTTCGACATGCATGGTAGGTTACAGTTTTACTATCCTTTGCCCTCCTTATGGGTTCTGGAAACACACAGGCGTCGTCGAGAATACTATGCTAGAAATATTCTGCTGTGAGTAGGTTTATCAAGTCTTTGTTTGTTTGTTTGGAAACTTGATATTCTAGTTTGTAAAACAAGTCACACGGTACAAACAATTTAATAAACAGATAGACAGAGTAATAATAGCAAAATATTTATCATTATCTGATTATTATTTGCCGTGTGCTTCATAATTGTGAAACTGATGATGGTGATAACAAAGACGAAAGTCCAGACATAACAAGATGGTAGCAAGATGGTTGTTGTCTGTGCGTTATGGCCACACAGAATATTGAATTCAAGAATCGACATCACTACACTTCTGACATTCGTGCTCATGCTCACTGCCATAGCGTTGTTGGGGTATGGGTATTCATTCAATTCTTCTTGCTCGTTCAACTAACGACTCATGGCACTTTTAACACACTGAAGAATAACTGAAGAAGGACTGCGTCCCATCGATTTCAAAACGTTTACTGAACACACCTCAGTAACAGCTCGCATGCTGACCCAGTCGTGTCTTGCTCAGTGCGCCACACTTCCAGTTGCCTAGCTATGGTAGCGTGTCAGAGGTGGCCCGAGTTTACTCTAGTCTGTCTTCAAGGTACCCATCTAATTGTTACAAACAGCGTTGCTGAAGATAATATACAGACTCTACTTACAGTTGTCGGCATATGAATATCTCCCTATACACATTCACTGGGATCTCTCAATAATAAAATGTCAGAACGTCCCATTGAATCAAGTTGGCAGCTTCGCCATTGCCCACTGAAATTCTGGCGGGTTAGCATCTTACAAGTCGCTGTTGTCACGTCAGCTTTTATACGGCTCCGGCTCTACTTCCCGGTGTTCGCCGTCGCCGCGTAGTTCTCATTCTCCGTCAAATAAACTGAATCTTTAACGTGGAAAATGGTTGATGCTAGTATTTTCTTCAACGTAAAACGTAGGGTGTTTTTCCCCTGACCCTGAGCCACCAAGTCCTGAGTCCTGAGTGGCTCGCAGAACTTCTCTGCACTTTGCCCCGTGCACTTTAATTTTGCCTCCTAGGTTGTCTCCTAGTCGGTCGCACTGAGCGAATGTCAGTGTTACCAGGTACTCCAGGGTTAGGTAACTCCCCATCTTACCCTGTTATTGGGATTACTTCCCTTACTCTAAACTCACTTTCCATTCTCTACTGTTTTGACTCATGGCACTCACTGCTCCCTTAAAAAGGCAACCGAAAAATTACCCGAGTTGTTTATTCCAGCAACGATTTGATTACAAGTACGCATTGTCTTTTCCTCAACGCTTTGAGTATCGCCCAGATTCTACTCACTGATATGGATACTTCATCTTGAACGCTGCATTCTCCACCCGATCCTAGAGATCCTTCACCACGTCACTTTAATCATAAATCAGATTTCCGCAAACAGGTGCGATGGCAGCCAGTCTATCAGTCTCTTCTTTCCCCGGTACACCTGCAATCCCGGGTGGGGTGGGGGGTAGGGGGGGAGGTGTTAAGCTCGCCATCTGCGCCCTGTCGAGCAATGCTAGCCACTCCCACAGAAACATGCCAGTTTCCACTGTCTGAAGCGGAACTCACTTTCTCCGAGTCAGTTTCAAACACAACAAGTCTGGCTGTGCTGCCCACGAACCATCGGTAGGCTTCTGTCAAAATCTCGACTTCTATTCTCATGCTGGATGTAGAAGCATAAACCAAACTCCCTTTATAAAAAACAATAGTGTCTATTTGACTTTGCAATAAAACCCCACTCACTCACTTTACCTCTAGCAACAGACCCATCGTAATTGCATCACCTGGGTCTGAATTGTTTTTTATCTGCTCTTTCACCGACATTTCTTAATACCCGGTGCCAATTCTCGGCACCGACGAGCCAATGTAACTATACAATGTTTCATTATTAGGGGGGGTACCATGGCTACACCGATGACCTTACCTTGAACCGCACTGTGGTGACCCGGAAGAACAAACAGGAGAAGGTTGATATTCAAATGTCGCTGTGATGGCATTCCCGTATGCATGCCTCTGAAGGAGATTCCCAAAGCCAGTAGCAGCGGAACTGTGGTGGACTGAGTTGGGTGGCTGGTCAGAGGTCAAACACGTTACATTAGTGCTACCTACAATCAATAATAACATTATATAAGCATGCACATACAGGCTTACAAACAAACAGGCATAAAACAAAACAAGCATACAAACATACAGCCATACAAACATACAGGAATACAAAAATACAAACGTACAAACATAGCATACAGGCATAAAAAACACGCAGACATGCGTGCATGTACACATGCAAGTACGCACACACACATAAACGCATACATAAATGCATGCATATATACAGTGATAGGTATATACAGTCATACAGACTCATACACACATACATAAATACATGCATACATATAGTGATAGGTATATACAGCCATACAGACTCATACACACATACATAAATACATGCATACATATAGTGATAGGTATATACAGCCATACATACTGCGCATGGGAGCCGTGGCAGCGTAGTGGCTGGGCGCTTACCTGCTGGCCTAGTAAGCAAGGGTTTGAATCCGTACCTGGGCAATTTATTTTTTTAATTGACATAACACACAGGTCGACCTAGCCTAAAGTGAGTACCAAAATATGTCTGTGGAATTTGAGGCGGCTAGCGTGATACAGCCGATTGATTTATAAAATGCATGCCCTAAGAGCAATATACGCCTTATATATATATATATATATATAAAATTTTATATATATATATATATATATATATATATTAATATATAAGCCCATACAGACTCATACACACATACATAAATACATGGCATACATATAGTGAATAGGTATATACAGTCCATACAGGACCTATACACACAATACATATACATGTCTATAGCTATAGTGATAGGTATATACAGTCCTACAGACTCCTACACCCATACATAAATACATGCAGTACATCTTAGTGATATGTATATACATGCCATACAGACTCATAACCCACACATACATAAATACATGCATACATATAGTGATAGGTAGATACAGCCATACAGAATCCATAACACATACTAAATACAGCATACATATAGTGATAGGTATATACAGTCATACAGACTCATACACACATACATAAATACCATGCAGTACATCTAGTGATTAGAGTATATACAGCCATACAGACTCATACACACATACATAATACATGCGATATATAGGATAGTATATACAGCCATACAGACTCATACACACATACATAAATACATGCATAATATAGTGATAGGTATATACAGCCATACAGACTCATACACACATACATAATACATGCATACATATAGTGATAGGTATATACAGTCCATACAGACTCATACACACATACATAAATACATGCATACATATAGTGATAGGTATATACAGTCCATACAGACTCATACACACATACATAACTACATGCATACATATTAGTGATAGGTATATACAGTCATACAGACTCCTACACACATACATAAATACATGCATACATATAGTGATAGGTATATACAGCCATACAGACTCATACACACATACATAAATACATGCATACATATCGTGATAGGTATATACAGCCATACAGACTCATACACACATACATAAATACATGCATACATATAGTGATAGGTATATACAGCCATACAGACTCATACACACATACATATAGTGATAGGTATATACAGTCATACAGACTCATACACAACATACATAAATACATGCATACATATAGTGATAGTATATACAGCCATACAGATTCATACACACATACATAATACATGCATACATATAGTGATAGGTATATACAGCCATACGACTCATACACACATACATAAATACATGCATACATATAGTGATAGGTATATACAGCCAATACAGACTCATACACACATACATAAATACATGCATACATATAGTGATAGGTATATACAGCCATACAGACTCTACACACTACATAAATACATGCTACATATAGTGATAGGTATATACAGCCATACAGACTCATACACACATACATAAATACATGCATACATATAGTGATAGGTAGATACAGCCATACAGACTCATACAGCACATACATAAATAGTGAAGGATATCCCCATAACTCATATAATACACATACACTACACATAGAATGAATCATATAAACTATACTATATACAGATACAGTCATAAGAATAGGATAACGCCATATAGTGATAGGACATACACCATACATATACATAAGAAAAATATAGTACATACTGATACATATACATATACATCAACATATATACAGTATACATAGTACTATATAATACATATACAGCTATATATCATACATAATACTCTACAGACTCATAACATACATATACAGACTCACATAATGATAATATATGATACATACTGATAGGCATATACACATACATCTATAACAGAAAATATAATGCAAATAGTCATACTAATACATAATACAGCTATACAATATAATACAGCAACAACTGATAGCACATACAATACACTATATACACTATAATAACCCATACAGTATAAAATACATAATCATCACACATATATACATGTACATATACTAAGATCATACAGCCATACAAATACACATACATAATACATTATACATCATAGTATATATAATACAGCATACATATACGTGAATTTATATGCACAAATCATAGCAATACAAAATACAGCTACACACAGTAATATATACACAAAATGATAATAATACAGATACATCTATAAAAATAATGCATAAAGTCATAGGAATACATATACAGCTTACACACATATATAATACAGCTATAAGTATAGCATATACAGATACACATACAACATGACATATATACATCATACAGATATATAATACAGCATACAGCATACACACATACTAATACAGCATACAAATCATAGCATATACATATACAGATATACAGCATATAATCAATACAATGATAGACACATACAAATACAAAATAAAGTAAGCATAAAATATAGATCATACACACATACAGATCACCACAAATATAGTGATAGGTATATACAGCCATACATACTCATACACACATACATAAATACATGCATACATATAGTGATAGGTATATACAGCCATACATACTCATACACACATACATAAATACATGCATACATATAGTGATAAATGTAGACAGCCATACATACTGCGCAAGGGAGCCGTGGCAGCGTAGTGGCTGGGCGCTTACCTGCTGGCCTAGTAAGCAAGGGTTTGAATCCGTACCTGGGCAATTTATTTTGTTAATTGACATGAACACACAGGTCGACCTAGCCTAAAGTGAGTACCAAAATATGTCTGTGGAAGTTGAGGCGGCTAGCGTGATACAGCCGATTGGTCTATAAAAATGCGGCAATATACGTCTT
The DNA here is from genome assembly GCA_014155875.1 of Cepaea nemoralis. Taxonomy (NCBI): domain Eukaryota; kingdom Metazoa; phylum Mollusca; class Gastropoda; order Stylommatophora; family Helicidae; genus Cepaea; species Cepaea nemoralis. The sequence continues at coordinate 44,034 of JACEFZ010000278.1, read as the reverse complement.
TTTATATATATATATATATATATATATATATATATATATATATATATAACCTGACCTTAGTCAGGTCTTAGTCAGATATGACTGAGCTACCGTATAACAGTAGACGGTACTACCTGGTTTCTGTTAGCGCCGAACGTTGGGCGGCGCTTACCAAACCCGACACCCCACATTGTGCCAACGGCTTCGGGCGGAAGAGCACAATTGGGAGGGTACAAGCCTTACCCTGGTGCGAGGAAATGCAAGCTAAAGACACAATTGTCATGGCAGGGCAGACCAGGCCCTAAGCCTTGGTTGGCGACTGGTCTAGGATCGAAGCTCCGACAGGCGGACAGTTAGAGCATTGCTTTGCTGATCCGGCAGCTTCTGCAGCTTGTCTTGTTCCAGATGTAGGGGTGTTACCTTTCCTCTGGAGTGAACTAGGCAGGCCGAGAGAGGGATCATGCTAATGGGCAACACATGATCTCTATATTTTAGCCCAGGCTTTGTGCTATGGAGAGGCAATAACTCCATCCCTGGTCTTAACTGGTCTCGGAATCAAAGCGAGAGGCAACTGTTTCTGATGGTGGAAATGACCACGTGTTCACATGCACCCACTGTGAACGGACATTTACAGCGCAAATTGGCCTTATCAGTCACACTCGCTACCGCCATAGTTAAAAGTTATTATGCCTTTTTAGAGCACAAACTATCGTCTGTCAAGACGGCAAGGTGCCAATGTGAGTGAATGATATATATATATATATATATATATATATATATATATATATATATATATATATATATATATATATATATATATATCCGTGTATGTGCGTGTGTGTTTGTGTGTGCGTGCGTGCGTGTGTGCGTGCGAGTGCATTTGTGCGAACAGTAGGTTGGAATGCCCATGGACTGACCACTATATCCGGATATCGCTCGGGGTTGACACCGCTAATCCTGAGATTCGTTCTGAAGAGTTCCCATACGAAGTCGACAAAAGCATGAAGCAAGAAAAAGATGGGATCATAAGCTGCAGTGTCCAGCTGGCTCAGGGTTCCCCCACAGAAAATGTGAATACCGCCATGATGTAACTCCAGGTTGTATCGCGGCAGTACTCGGCGAGAAAAAGTTATGTCCTCGTACCTGAAGGAAGCAAGACAACAATCGTCTGTTATTATTACTTATTATTATTATTATTATTATTATTATTATTATTATTATTATTATTATTATTATTGCCGTCTGGTTCAGAAAAATATGGCAAACTATTGAACATAAAATTGTCTAGTAAATCACAAATAGTCAGTAGGGCGTGTAGATGACTGCAACACTGATGGGAATAGAGCAAGAGGAACGTATTTACCTGAATGGCTTGGCTACATGGCATAATCAAGACATGAACTGAGACCTGATCCAAGCCTCGGTGATCGTGTGAGATGGCGAGTCATGATCGTGTGGGATAGCGAGCCATGATCGTGTGAGATGGCGAGCCATGATCGTGTGAGATGGCGAGTCATGATCGTGTGAGATGGCGAGTCATGATCGTGTGAGATGGCGAGGCATGATCGTGTGAGATGGCGAGCCATGATCGTGTGAGATGGCGAGTCATGATCGTGTGAGATTGCGAGCCATGATCGTGTGAGATGGCGAGCCATGATCGTGTGAGATGGCGAGCCATGATCGTGTGAGATGGCGAGCCATGATCGTGTGAGATGGCGAGACATGATCGTGTGAGATGGCGAGACATGATCGTGTGAGATGGCGAGCCATGATCGTGTGAGATGGCGAGCCATGATCGTGTGAGATGACGAGCCATGATCGTGTGAGATGGCAAGTCATGATCGCCCATGGCATGACACATAGTGATGATGATCAAACATGTGTGTGCCGACCTGCACACAAAGGGTGAACATACAAGAGGTAAGAGAAGTTATAACTGAAGGTATCAATGAAAGGTTTCCGGATGTGAGTTATATGAGAATAAGATTGCAGACTCATATTTAGAGAATTGAAACAAGTACACAGAGCACATAATAATTCAATGGGAGTCATAAATGACACAGAAGACATAAACATAAAAAACCCAACACAAAGAGCATGTGACATCAGCAAACAGTTACCTTCTTCTTGATAGGATGTCTTCCATGGCTGTGGCAGTGAACAATTCTCCATCGGCACCAACATTTCTTATCAGTTGTGAGCCTCTTGGGGTAATCCAGTTAGCGAAAGGGCCGTTGACTACTGGTCCATTAGGGGTACCAAAAAATTCAGAGGTCCAGATAGAGGACTGTGTTGGGTCTAGGTAATTCGTTGTCAAGAGTAGCGTCCCAGTAAGGAATACAGACTGAGGGATCCACTTCTTGTAAGGCAGTCTCAAACCTGTTGGCAGACACAACATAAAAGATACATATTACGCAATAGTGAGAGCAATCGCCCGTGATCACGCAATGTAAAGAAAGACACTGGAAATCATGGTGACGACTGAAAGGATCAGCGGTAAAAGAGGCAGAGGCAAACTGAGAGAAATGATGTCGGATAGAATAGGTCGTTGGCATGGAGGAATATCATCAAGAGACAAGAACACCAAGAACTGAGATTTCTGGAGAGACATGAACGACTACGCCATTTGGCAGGGCACGTGATGATGACCGGCTGATAAATAATGCACCAATACACACGGGAAGAAGCATGGACAGGACTGATATAATCGATGCAGTACTGACTCAACTGGTGGATAGTGACGAGACTCCGACGTAAACCTGACTACACGAATTGGGAGGGAAGCCTGGTCAAGCATCTCAAAGCCGCCTTCGAGGGCAAGTCAGGAAATACCATAATCAACTCGTTATGGGAACACTCAGAAGAAATACTTTTGGATGGCTGCTGCACCGGATGACTGAGCAAGTTTGGGAATGCCCAGTCTGCAGTGATATCGTTCGACATAACATAGCGTACCATTAACTGCCACAACCACCTCAGTGTTTAGTGTTAATAAATCCGATGTTTTGCATTCTGGCAAAACACAAACAAATGAAGATCGTAAACTGATTAGAGTCATTAGACGTAGACAGTCAACATTTGTGGGCATGTTATGAGAAGGAATGACTTAGAGAACTTGGTGACGACTGACAAGATCGAAGGGAAGAGACCAAGGGGAAGACCGAGAAGTAAATACCTGGATGGCTTGGCCACGTGGCATGGACGAGATAGGAACACGGAGCTGATCCACGACTCTAGTGATCGAGTGAGATGGCAGAACATGACCGCCCACGCTTACCGGCAAGACACATGATTGATTAATTGAAACCACAGTGGTGAGCATTCCTCACCGGTAGCAGTCGAAACACTATGAAATGTCTATTGTTAGAGTAGGCTGCGACAGTGCCCTCTCATGCACCGCCGACTTGTTTGAATTATGTTAGTGTCATAAGGGGAGCCAACTCAATGGCCAATCATAAGCAAGTATGTTTATGTGGTGGTTACAGAAGTCATATTAAAAGAGATATGAAGACTTCAACGTATTTACAACCAGAGTTGTTCATATGCGCGACACGGAGCATCTGTGAATTAGCCAGGTGTATATGATGTCGATTCTTACATCAATGGCTAATTCACCTTAAGAGGATCAGATCTACCCAATATTTGAGGAGTAAGTTTTATATAAGGATACTGCGCCACTTATGTTTTTGTGATTATCAAGCGTCAAGAGGTACTGGGCAGCAAGAGGGCGGTAGTAGAGGGCTAACACATCGGCCGAAACTCCGCGCCAAAGCTTGAGAGGGGTCCCAACCCCCGGAGGTCCCCCCAAGAAGTTTTATTCTCTCTGAGATACGTCACTCACCCGCTATATCAGTCAAGATGCATCTAGGCAAGAATACTTGTTAATGGCTTAAACTAAGCTCCATAGAGCTACGCGGCCGCCAATGTATGGTCCAGCTGGCCCAAATGCGGAAGGGGTCAAACACAAAACCTTGCTGTTTGTGTGATAATGGGGTAACAAACTACATATCACTATGTCTGGGCTGTGTTTTACCCGAGCAGATTCTAACGACAGATATCACGATAAGGTGAAACTGTACAGAGCCGAGGTTCAGCGTTTGGTAAAAATAGCAGCATTATGACTCCCTATTAGAGACGGGCATCTATAATGACATACCGATTACAGAAATGTATTCGTAGCAAGCCACGAACATGCTGGATGAGCCAATCCCGAAGGACATAAGAAGGCGCTTGTCGAAGCCGCTGGCTCCGAGCCCTTCACGCTCACAGGCGCCCATCGCAGGCGGAAACAATTGCTCCTCAATGAGCGACATAAAGCTTTGTTGATTGAGTTTGACCTCCTCGCGGAGCCTACGACAGAGGACTTGGAAGCATTTTACGATCGGCTCATTGCCGAGGCGCAGCAGGCCAACCTTTAACGCCTAAAGTCGAGAAAATTCGTGCCAATCATCGAGCTTCCACGCCTAAAGCCACACAAACGCGTGCCTGCCATTGAACTTCCACGTCCAAATCCGTGCAAAAAGCGTGCCTGCAATCGAGCCACGTGAGCCTCCACGCCCACCATACGAGGATCGGTTCCAGGCCGAAGAAGAGCGCCCAAGGCCACTCGCCCAAGACTGGATACGTTGGGATGAGTCGCTGGAATATCGGCTAACAGGCAAGATCGGGGGGGGGGGGAGGGTGCGAAAGATTATCGGACGACAGCGTACCGACTCCTCGTGTATCAAACAAGATCTGAGGCACGCGCTATATAAGGACTGTCTGTTCGGACCGGGGAGAATTCAGACACGCACAGATAGCCATTACTAAGTAGGGGCATCAACTAAGTAAGAGCAGAACAAGATGACCCTCCGCCCAGCCCCATGGACACGGTGAAGTGGATTGCCTGCAATGGGATGGCCACAAGAATCTATGGTCATCACTACCTCACGCTAGACGACTACATCAGTGAGTTCTTGGGCTGTTTACCTGGGGTGAGATTCCGGTCAGGTGGCAGCTGGGTGCTGGGAGGCACAATCATTAGCTCTTCGCGGACGAAGCCACGAGCCGGTTCATCCACCAGGTAGTAAAAATCGGACTTTCCCTCTTGCCTGACCACATTACGCACCGTGTACAAAATCACCAACCACACTGAGTAGGTCGCACAGCGCCGGCCACCTTTAAGCTCGATTTCGCCTGGCGCTCTCGCATACAGATATTAGACCAGAACGTTAGACGGTATCAATGGTTCCTTGAGACTGATAAGCTGGTCTGCTGGGCAGCCGGCGATTGAGAACCATAGAGTCCATAATCGCATCAGCCGGCTTTCCGCCAGTCAGGCGAGTCACCTCACTATTCGGTGCAGCGATCACCCGTGGAACAGCTCGACGATCGACTGCTGGCGTTGGTTCCCAGCTTGCCAAAGCGTACCTTTGTCTTGAGCTTTGCCACCAGCAGGCTCATCGCTACCATAAACTCATGCCAGGGTCAAGTATAAGAAGGCTTGGTTATTTCAGAGGTCCACCATTACAGATCTGGCCAAATGTCGATGCGACCCCTACTGTGTGCGGTGAGCAAACTAGCCTTCCCAGATGCGCACTAAAAGCCAAGAAGCACGATGAAATTAGGAATTTTGAGGAGAGCAAATTGAACACCATAACCGATCTCGTATCGGCAGCTTTGCAAGATGGGGAGATTTCCGATGTTGAGTTTTGCTTTGTCGTTGATGTGGTGGCCCACCATCATCAAATGGGAGGAGACGTTCGTAGCAAAATATCAACAGAGTTGTGTGCGGAGACCAAAAAGGCGCTTACCGAACGCGATGCGAGAGAGCCTGTCACCGTCTTTGGTGGTAAATGAAATACGTCTCTGAAACTGCCACACAACGGGCGGGTTCTCTAAACGCCGAAGTAATCACTTAAAAATGCCCCTCGAGTGCGGCTATTGCATTACAAATCAATAACACGCTCCTTTTTCACAATCAGGTTTGCGACGCTGTTAATACTGTTTTAGCAGAGTCTGCACACCCGCTGAAAAGCTGTGCGTGACAAATTTGTCTGATCGTGGCCGTTTTCTGCGGACGGGGACAGTTTTTGGCTGAAGTATCACGTAGACTCCAGCAGCACGCAAGCTTGACTTACTTGGATCGCCCATTCGACTCGCTCGCTCTATCGATAAGCAGATCACAATCAGATAGTGCAGAGGATGCCTCTCATTAAAATTGCCGCGAAAAGACACGCAATCTATGCAGCCGGGAAGAAAAAGGCAATGGCGAAGAAGGCTGCTGCAACTGCTGATCATGTTCCACATAGCAGTACTACACCTATGCCAGCTGAAGCTGTCCCTGCCACTGAACCGACGCCAGAGACTAAAACGACTACACATGAAACCAGCAGCAGCAGAAAAGTCCACAACAACACTAACGAGAAGCAGCCAAGCAGCTCACTAAAGATCTCCACATCGGAGGAAACCACAACCGAGGACTTCAACGGCAAATTCCTGCTGAAATAAATCAGCGTAGGGATGACCGAACTGTCGGCTCTACGAACATACACGATACTGAGTCTATTGGAGAACGAGTTAGGTCGACACAGCATCATCCAGCTGCGCAAGACAGCTGATGGAATAGTTGCCTCTATCAACACGAACTCCAAGACCACCGCACTAATTCAGAAGAAAGTACAACAAGAAAAAGCTTCCCCAAGGCATCTTATTCGAAGCCACCCGGCATCGCACGAGCAAACGATGGATTATCAAACAAGTAAAGACCCATCTCTCAAATGATCAGATCAGTGAGATGCCGTGGAGAGAAAACTCGACACTCAAGATTACCAGTACATAGAGGCTCATAGGGAAGAAGACACGTCCTCCACAGTCGTCATCATCACATCGGAGGACCGAGTGATCACTCAAATCATTAGATGGGACAAGAAAGAGCAAGCTCTAGAGCACTACATACATCGAGTATTGCAATATTCGAAGTGCCAGAAGTTCTGGCACACCCGTACTACTTGTTAAAGTGAGATGGAGGTATGCTGGTACTGCTTCGGACCCCGCCCATACAGTCAGTACTCCCAAGCAAAGGTCGACTCGGACTTCAGGAGGCTAAACCCAAACATAAAGTAACCACAGCGCCAGGTACCTCGGCTGTCCCTGCGACCAAAACAGCAAAGAAACGATGAAGATTGCCATCAAAATTAATGTGCCCTATAAAGACGCTAGGAGGCAGTACGAGGCGACCACCCGACTTACTAAAAACGACAAATCGCAACTGGAACGCCAACTGAAGGACCTGAGATCCAAGTTCACCAGCATGGAGGAACAGCCAGACCAGACACAAGATGTGTTGTTTGTCCATCAAGAATGATGATGACCATTCTTTTCATCCAGTGGGGTTTAAGGTATGGAGCCGTGGATTCTAAGATGGCTGATAAGGCCTATTTTGGCTCGAAATGTTCTTTGACAATGTGGGCAAAGAATGCTTGACGTTTCTGGAGGAGGATTTCCTGCAGTGGTTTTTCTGTCCTGCCTTTTTCTTCACAGCTCTTGCAGTCCTGGTTGCCTCACATATGACTGCACCCTTGCGTAATGAGCCACGAATTTCGGTCTCTGGCTGCAGTCTCCCAGGTGTCATGATGAATTCCAAAAGCATTCAGAGAGATTTTAAGAGTGTCTTTAAAGCATTTCCTCTGGCCACCTTGGGAGCGTTCACCACAACGCAGTTCGCTGTAAAAAATTCGTTTAGGGAGCCTGTGATCTGGCATGCGAGTCAAGTGACCAGCCCAGCGAATCTGATTCTTCATCAGTAGAGTGTGGATACTGGGCATGGGCGCTTTTTCTAGGACTTCAGTGTCTGGAATCTTGTCTTGCCATTTAATCTTCAGTAGCTTCCTAAGGCAGACTGTGTGGAAGTGGTTTAATTTCCTAGCTTGTCGCTGATAAACAGTCCAGGTTTCACAAGCATATAGCTGTGTGGATAGACACAAGATACGCAAGTAACAGCCGTTCAGCGCATCCCGGACGATATGAAGCAAGTGAAGCAGACGATTTAGGAGGATGTCGCTAGAATGGCTGCGATAAGGCTGATACAGAAGAAATTGACAAAAATACAAGAAGAATGATAAAATATAGAACAGTTCAAGTCAAAGAAAGAGACATCTGATGCAGAGCAGGTCCGCATGGTCGAATGGATAAGAACGCATGTTCTTAAATATTCGGTGTGTTGATGTCGAAGTTAGCGGTTCAACCCCTACACCGGACAGCTGGACTAAAATGTTGACATGTCGCCCTTGACTTGGGAACTTAAATTACAAGTACCTCTAAGTCGGAGTGGGTTTGTCTAACGGCGAGTGACCCTGTTAATAGGGAAAGCTAACACACACGCAAAATTCAGTCCATCACTACTATAAATAGTGTGTATGGATTACGCTTGAGTTCAAAGCGAGCGAGCGAAAATATAAATTAGAAGCAGAAGATACCAAGTCACAGACAGAAGAGAAAGAACCAGACGAGGAAATAGAAGAGGTAGATTTCCAAACAGACGGCGACCAAGAATGAGCGGGTGCCAGCGGGAGAGGTTACTCTTCAGCAAGAACAAGATACCAAACCCCCCACGACACAAGGTACCAAAGAAAACCAAGAAGATACAAAAACAGACCAAGACCAAGACGAGATATCTGGAGGAAGGATGGCGAATGGTAATCATCCCTGAAGGAAAATACACCATCAGATGGAGCAGTTACTCAATTACGCCAGACTTGTGTGCCACTCCGCCCAGACATGTAAAACCACAAGGATGAAACAAACACAATGACAATAAATCAGAAACCTGGAAGCTGATATACGCATCTCCATTTACGAAAGAATAAGTACGAGATACACCATAAGGGCCCCGACTATACCGAAATCGACAAAGTCGACGGTTGAACGGGGTCATTCTTCTCAAGAATTGGAATTGGAATTGGAACTGTGACGCTGCTTGGATACCAGTCTCCCGTAGGCGGCTTTACTGTGGCAATAGTTGAACATCGACCTCCTGCAGGACCTGCTTCTAGGTGTGCTCCTACTCAAGCCCTACATGTCATACACACTCTGATGTTTTCTTTATGCCAGCGCCAACTCCCATGTATCCTCAACCCTTTTTAGTTGCTCGTTGTGCCTAAAACAGTAAGAACCATTGCAATATTTCAAACTCTGAACCATAGAACTGGGGAACAGTAGCCATTAACAATATATCTTATCCATCTTGCATATATCGGGGGTGTGGAAAATCTTTAATAGGTATCTTGGATCTCAATTCGCTTGGGGACGCCTTGGGGGGGGGGGAGGGGGAGGGGGAATGGGTTGTGACCGCAGCGATGGTGCAATGGTTGATGCTCATAGTGCTGCAACCGGCCCGGAACCCCTTGGTGTTGCGATGTTCATAGTTTTGCAACCGAGGTGGCCCAGTGCTCCTTGGCGCTTGCTAATCACAAAACCAACAATGTCCCAGTATCCCTATTTTAAGCATAGTTGATGGAAAGACATTGTAACAGACATTTTATTATAAAGTCTGGACTACGGAAAATCTTATTTCAGAACAAAAACTGGCTCTTAAACAATATCCCATGTAGAGGTCGTAAGAATCGCATGCTCAATAGCAATTACAAAATGGCCACCTAACCATAGACTTTCACCGTGGAAGAACAACGAGGCGTTATTTGTGTACATGTGTTTTGATTTTAGGTCAGAGAACGTGACATCTTGTGAAAAATATAGGAGAATTATGGTTTAGTATGAGTACAGTTGTTTGAACATTACGAACCAGAAGGTTAGAGACAGTCGATGCAGTGAAGCACACTTTTGTCTCCGAATAAGAAATGGATACACTATGTGCTCTGAAAATTGAAGTCTTGAAAAATCCAGCAGACAGTCCATATCTGGCTCCATCTGACGTTCACTTGTTTGGACTCTTGAAAGAACATTTCGGCGTCGGAGGTTTGTAGATGACAACGAGATAACGAAGGCGGTGCGAAATTGGCTTAAACAACACCCACAACCGTCTACCTAGAAAGCATTAACAAGCTAGTGGGGAGGTGGACAAAGTGTGTTGCTAAACAGGAGGACTATCGTGAGAAATAACACACACACACACACACACAAACACACACACACTCACACACACACACACACACACACACACACACACACACACACACACACACACACACACACACACAATTTCTGGTTCAGACTATTGTAAAGCAGTTATTCATAATATTTCTGTTACTTAATGACTTCACCTCGTATTACTAAATAATGGGTTCATCAAAAGGCATGCCAGATATAAATATTCTAGCATTGCCGACCATCGCAACGAGTATTATAAATAACATTTTGATTCAATAATACATACAAGTAGGTCAGCATGGCCGAATGGATAAGAGCGCATGTTCTTCAACATCCGGTGTGGTGATGCCGAAGTGAGGGTTCAATCCCTGCACCGAACAGTTGGATTAAAATGTTGACATATCGTCCTTGACTTTGGGGCATAAATGAAGACGGAGTGGGTTCACATGTTGGCGAGGGACACTGTTAATAGAGAAAGCTAATCCACACCAAAAACTACTACTACTACTACTGCTGCTACTGCTGCTGCTGTCGAAGAAGGAGAAGGAGAAGGGGAGAGGGAGAAGGAGAAAAAGAAGAGAGAAGGAAAAGAGGAAAAGAGAAGAAGAAGAAGAAGAAGAAGAAGAAGAAGAAGAAGAAGAAGAAGAAGAAGAAGAAGAAGAAGAAGAAGAAGAAGAAGAATGTGGTATACTAAAACGTCTCTACCAACCTCCTACTATTGACGCTTTTAAAAATACAAATGCCTAATAGTTACTTTTTAAGTACCAGAAGAAGAATGTGATATACTAAAACGTCTCTACCAACCTCCTACTTTTGACGCTTTTAAAATTGCAAATCCCTAATAGTTACTTTTTAAGTACCACACGTTATGGGGGAAACGAGGCTAAATTGACCTGTGTGAGTCATCATTTATTTGGCCTTAGTTTAAAATTTGGGCCTGGTTATTGTTCGGGTACCTGACCAGACCGGCGCTTGATTTTAAAACAAAGAGTCAGTAACCATTTTGTTAAGTGAACAAAGGACACACACACGTTAAGCCTCCCCGCTCTGGCGAGGGCTGTTTTAGCCCTAAAGTATATCAATCTCTGGAACATTTGGTATGTTAAATATACAATATAAATATGTATTCATGTATCTTGATAAAGTACAAACACCATTGTGTTCATATAAGAATTACTAAGATGATAAATCAATGATTCTTGTAAAGGAGAGCTTGATTGTTTTCTACTATAGCAGCCATGCTGCCACGCTGTCATGTTCCTATTCTATCCAGTTTCAAATTCCTATGTTTAAAAAACTTCTATGCATGGTGAAATATATCACTATCAATGCCTAGAAATCTGTAAATATCCTATGAGCTGTAGATTAACTCTAAGGACATTTCAAGAAACTGTTATCCATGCGGAAGCATAATAATTGATAACGCATCTTATGGACTCTAGTTCGTGTTGGAGAAATCGTTTCACTAACTGCTAATCTGTAACTGGAACTATCGTGCCAAATTTTGGTACAATCTTCTTGTTAACATATTAGTAACCACACAATAGGTGTCGATGAACATGTAATCATTTCATACATATGCTATGGAAATGACATGTGGGATGAATATAATCTCATGAAAGAAAGAAAACGCATGATATATAAAGATTAAAATATTCTGGCAGGACATGCCTTCAGACACTCCGCATCAAGGTGGTAGGCACATGGAATAATATTATGTTCCGAACACTTATCATGCTGCATAAGTTATTTCTAATACATAATAAACTTTCTTACAATAGCAGCAATTGGTAAATTGTAATCACAGGCGTTCACTAACCTCATGCTGCTGTAAGCAGTGGGAGAAAGAAGAAAATGCTATTCCAGTTATGTGGATTGGACGTATGAGGAAATCCAAAAACTGTGGCTCCTGCATTAGTTATTATGATTAGTATTATTATTTATGATTATTATTATTATTCATATATGAGGAATGTACATGTTTGTTTGTCTCTGTATGAGATTTATATATTCTGTTCATGTTGTTACTGTTACTGTGGGGAATATACATTTTAATGGACTCCTGTGGAGACATGATGAGATGATATTTGAAACCTTGTGTATGTCAGTACACAAGAAGATAATATTGAATAGCCTTGGCCTAATGCTGATTATAGCGAAGGAAAGAAGACGAGGAATAAGAAACACAAGACCCTATGTATGGGTTAATCTCTTCAAAGTACGAGAGATGCAATATCAACATGTTTGGATGGAAAGAATGGCTTAACTCATTAAAAAATCTCAGTAACAACATAGAAAAGAACACAGAGTGAGAAGATACCTTACTCACAATAAGAGCTAGAATTGCTCAACAACAAGCGACGAGGGACAAGGTACACATTGAAAAAACTCTCCGATCGCCTTCCCCTTATTTGTTAGTAATTGTGTTGTGACAATGTTAACATAACACAGTAGAGTAATGCGTGGGTTGTATTCCTTGTCATATCCAGCTCTAGAAAGAAGCAAGTGGTGGATTTTGGAAGTATCTCTAAACTGGATCCTGGGTTAACAACCAGAAAGTGATACATGGCAACCTGTCCTAAACATATCGTCTGGACCTAACAACTAAAGATTGACTGCTGCACTTATTAGCTGCCATAGCCAGCGAAAGACACATTCGAAGATGATCGACACTCAGCAATTGATATTCCTACTTCTGTCAGGATATCCAGGATGGACTTCCTTATCAGAAGGTCGACCAAGGCAAACGGATTTACCTAGTATACCGATACACCAAGGATAAACCGTGCTACTTCTGGGAGGTACCGCCTGACGCACCATCAATCATCGAGGTCTACTAAACTATGGGAGTTATACTACGTGTAATAAAACTAACAGCAGTGAGAACCCTCCAACTGTCTGTTGGACTCCCAAGTTCAAAGGATGCTCACAAGTATCCTCCTTCGAAATAAAAAGTCACACAGCAGCAAAAGTCAACATAAGGTTCAAGACACTGAAACACCAAATGGGAAGAGACCCTGAAACACCACAAGCAAAGTACAACCAAGGTCCAAGACCTGAATATCAACTGAATAACAACTGAGAAACCAGTCCACCTCAAGGTTCAAAATGTGAAACACCTTGGAAAAGAAAAGCCAGATCAACCCAAGATCTCAGACCGAAACTCCATCAGAAAGACCACATGAAAGAAGCTAGCGAAGTAAATGCCTCTACGCATGCAACAAAAAGAATCATCTGATTGTTTGCGACTCCCAGTTTGTGTGTTGGAATTAATATTCTTCAATCCATGCCTGTGCAGAACAATCCTGGGCATAGTTCCAGATGAAACGAAAGAATGACTCGCCGCATTATATGTTCCTACACTGGACTGGCTAGTAACGAGTAACTCTTTGCTGGTCCCATGTTAGCCTAAATGCCACCATCAAGTGTGGATTGAGTTATAGACTAGTGACTAGATGGGTGAAAAAATCACGTGTACATAATTGGGATTCGGATATCAGAAGCCGAGCCGCTAAATGGGCCGTCAACTTTTCATCGGATATGGTGATATAGGGAAGAACCTTGTGCGGAGACTCAAGTTGTATCTCCTGAAAGTTTGACCAACCCAAGCCTCAATTTCACTAGGACACCGAGCCTCCTTGCAACAGAGTATTCATAACCTCAGCCCCTAGAGGGGACATGTGAACCGTTGTTTCCGAATAGTATGGATTATAAAAATTCACCAGCCAATTTCGGTGGACCTAATGTGAGGAGTACAGGACTGTGAGTACATTTATTTCTGTCCCCAGATAAATATGGATATTATCTGCGTCGCACTGGAGAGGAATAACTGACAGCAACACCTAAGGAGAAGGTCTAAAATTAAATAATTAGTTTAATTATTAGTACCAACTGTGCTTTATATGTGGTTATTTTCATGCCATGGATTTGTAAGGTCAGTAGCTTTTTTTAAAATGAGGGGTATAACCAAATAGTAGTTGTTGTTATAGTTGAGTATTCTGACACCATCTCATTAATATTTTTAAATATGAGAATTGTAAATGGTGTGAGAAACAATTGTTTTATATGTTTGGTTTCCAGAACTTAGACCGTTGTTTTGCTTTTATCTCTGTAAAATGGGTCAAAGATAGTAGAACCAATTAGTGGTTGTTTTGTTTGTAATAATATTGTTTATTTCTTGGGACAATGGGGTACCACATGTTAATGTGTTTTTGATACTGAAAATCATCCCATTCCTGTTCTTGAAATTCATTGTGGTCATTAAATTTATCTACATGTCTAATCAGATCTTGATTTAATGCCTGAACTGTTTGTCCAACTGTTGATGTTTACGTCAATTGCTTGTTGATGTTTGTTCAACAGTGGTTTTAATATATGTTGTAAACAATCAATGACCTCTAACACTATATACAAGATAACATGGTGACAAGTGGGAATGGAGAAATACGCATAGACACAGTTACAAAAGAAGTGAAGTATTTTCCTTCTTGTGTTTGTGGTAGAATTCCATGATCATCTTGTATTCTAGAAGTGAAAGAGAATAAAAAATAATCCCCATTAGACATAAAACAAGCAAATAATTCTCACATATTAACATCCACATCCCACAAAGAAGAAGAAGAAGTAGAAGAAGAAGAAGAAGAAGAAGAAGAAGAAGAAGAAGAAGAAGAAGAAGAAGAAGAAGAAGAAGAAGAAGAAGAAGAAGAAGAAGAAGAAGAAGAAGAAGAAGATTATATGATGATTATGCACAGATCTAACTATAAATCACTTACATAAGAAGATAAAGTCTGTGCCATCCAGTAAACCCTGCTCCAGAGTGAGCCCTATTGACGGCTCCCGCGTGTAAGATTGCGATGGAGTCATATTTGTTTGGTCGTACTGTCTGAAATATGATAGTGAGATCAATATTTGAAAAGTCTCACTTACATTTTCACCTATCTGCGTGGATGTAATATCGACATTTGTTTGTATGTATAAATGAAAACCACATACACGAAATGCATCATCACCAATAAAACAATGTACATTGTGCGTGTGCGTTGGAGTAGCATTTCATACTGCAGTGGTTTGTGTCTTTCAAGAGAAGCCATCGAGACCCAAAATATCGTCTGCACTTGAAGCAACTGTATCCACAAAGACGAACAGGCTGCACACAACTTTTCATAAAGAGATTTTTTAAACTTACCTTGAAATGTCAATTTTTCATTAAGTTGCTAATTGTTATAAAAGAATGTTTGGCTATTTAGATTCTTATGTTTACAAATCCTCAGTGACACTATTCTTTAGGTGTTAGTAGACTAGACATACAACAATGCAGTTTGACTACTTCTAGACTCTGCTGTTAACATAGTATGACCAGCATACATCAGAGTATGTACATACCATATTGCTACTTTCGGTGTTGTTGGGGTGTTACTGAGGATCGTTGATAATAACTTATGTTGTCTAAGTTGTAACTTATGGCAGATATGTTCACTTGGCTCACGCACTCCCTTGTGCTGGCTGACGCCCTTAACAGAGTAAACACAACGCACAGTTCGATATCGTTTACTTCACAATATACACCATACGTCCCCAAGTAACCAGCCATGACATGCTCGCACTCGATGTGCTGATTCTTGTCGCTGTCCATTACTGACTGTCAGTTCAATGGCTGCCTCCTGTACTGATAATTTTGCAGGCGATGGCTGTCTTCAATTACGTGTCGCAAACTCATGCGATGCCAATAGTGGAATAAAATTGTTCTTAAACCGTAAAAGGAAGTACGGTTCTACGTTGATGTTAGGACTGAACTAGTCGTTGTCTGAATCAGCTTCAGTCTAATGTTGTAAGTTCTCACAAGTTGGGTAGATGGTGTGTGTAGTGTTCTTGATTATTATCCGAGTGTGTGTGTTCTGTAAGCTGTCCGAGCCCCGAATGACCAGTCTCGATAGCGTTTCCTCTCGGGTCGCTCTCTGAAATCTACATTTCCAGCGAACCAGTGAGCTTCTTGAGTGTTGCTTACTCTGTCTTTGTTTTATTGTTAACTCTTACGGTTCCTGTCATGCGGGTTATTGTGAGTGACAACCAACTACTGTTCTCCCATTTTAATTAATTTATGTCCATGACATTATATTTTGGCCTCACCACGATCACTTTCATCATCATCGCAATCATTATCACTGCCATAATCACTACCATCACCACCATTGTGATCACTACCATCACCACCATTGTGATCACTACCATCACCACCATTGTGATCACTACCATCACCACCATTGTAATAACTACCACATCACCATTATAATCACCACCACCACCACCATCGCTGTCAAGTCGTCCCATATCCTAACCGTGTCATTCCCCATGATGTTTTATGCGTCTGAGTAAAATCTCGTTGTGAATGTTAACAATATCGGGTGAAAAGAAATCCAGTCACGTCTAGTTCTTCTATTAATTACTCTGGATTCATTCTTCTTCATATCCGATGGCAGGTTCTTGCTCTTTCTCTCTCTCTCTCTCTCTCTCTCTCTCTCTCTCTCTCTCTCTCTCTCTCTCTCTCTCTCTCTATATATATATATATATATATATATATATATATAGATATATATATATATATATATATATATATATATATATATATTCCTCCATGCCACCGTCTCAATCCACCCAGCATCATTTCTCTTGGTCTGCCTCTGCCTCTCTTCCCCTCGATCTTTCCAGTTGCCTCACTATGTTCTCCAATGTCTCTCTTCTCATCACATGACCAAATAAATCTGTTTGTCTCTTTCTTATTGTTGTAAATAGTGTTCTAGTTTCGTTAGCCTTTTTTAGGCAATCATTGTTAGTTACTCTGTCAGTCCAAGGAATTCGCAGCATTCGTCTCAAGAACCACATCACTGATGCTTCTAAGTTTTTCTTAATGTGTTCATTTACATTCCAAGAACACTGGCATACAGCAAAACTGGTTCTATATAGCATTTCAGCACTCTCTTACATGCAGTGATAGTGCCATTTGCATAAGATACTCTTCATTTTCTAAAATGCAGCTTTTGCGTACCCTATTCTGCTCTTTAGCTCTGTTGTGCATCTTCTACCTGATGTATTAAAAGTAGGTATTTAAAATTGTTCACTTGGTTAAGAATTTTCTTCTTCTATTTCTATATCACATTTTTGTGTCACCGTTGTCTTGGATATCACCTTTGTTAATGTTTTTCTTGATATTCAAGGAGAATCCTTTCCTTGCACTCTCTGTCACTACAATGTCCAACAATTAATGAAGGTCTGTTGCACTATCCGCCACCAATACTGTGTCATCTGCATTGCGTATATTGTTTATATTATAACCTTTAATTAGTATTGCTGGCTTTTCTTTGATCTTTCTCATTATTACTTCGCTATATAGGGAGAAGAGATCCGGTAACAAGACACACCCTTGTCGCACTCCTAGCTGTATCTGGTCGTAACTACCCTCTTTACTTCCCATTTTATTTGCTGGTGCTTGATTCCAGTAAATATTCTTTATTATTCTTAAATCTTTCCCACCAATGATGCTATCTTCCAACATTTTAATCATTTCATCATGTTTTACTTCATCAAATGCTTTAGTATAATCTATAAAGCACAAATATCTGTCTTTCTGTGTCTCTATTGACCTTTCTATTAGTGTTTGTAATGTATATATTGCATTGTTTGTACCCTTTCCTTCCACAAAACCATACTGTTCATCACTAATTTCCATTTTTATTTTCTGTCTTGGTCTTCTGAGTAGAAACTTAGTGACATGGTTTATGTGGTTAATTGTACGAAAATCGCCGCATTCAATTGCACCTTGTCTTTTTTGGTATAGCTATAAATACAGATTTCAGCATATCGCTCAGTAAAATATCCATTGCTGTAAATATCATTCAACATTTTGGTTAATATATCCAACCAAATTTTCCCAAGCTTCTATTCTTCTATTGAGATTTCATCTGGCCCAGCTGATTTTCCTTCCTTCATATGTTTTACAGCGCCAACGACTTCTTCTTTTAGAATAGGTGGACCTTCTAAGTTACTTTATTTTGTTAATTCTTCCCTTTCCCCATCAATTAATTCTATTATATACTTATTCCACCTCTTCATTATAGCACCTTCCTCCAGTAATATGTTTCCTGTTTTTTTATTTCAAACACCTGTATTTATTCTTATTTTTCTTCCCGTGAGTTCACTGATTTGTCTGTGCATTTTTTATCTTTGTATCTTTAATGGAATTTAATTCGAAGTTTTTTCACTGTTCGTTTAACCAACTTTCTTTTGCCTTCACACATTTATCTCTTATTTCTTTATTTATCTTAGCATATTCTTGTTTGTAATTTTTACTCTGTTTCTTTTGTCCATCAACATTAAGATTTCTTTATTCATCCATTTTTTTCTTAGCTATGTGGCTTCTCTCCGGTAATATTTCTTTGCTAGTTTGATGAATGGAGTCCCTTAACATTTCCCATTGTTCATTTATACTCTGTATTTTAGCTATTGCATTTACCAATTTTTCAAAGTCATTCTGTATTGGTCTTGAATTTCTTTATCTACCTTCAGAACATCTTGATTAAATCTCATGTTCTTAACATCCCCCCTCCCCTTTTGAATCTTATTTTTATTTGTCCACCACATACTAGTACACGATCACTATTACAGTCAGCACCAGGCGTTGTCTTTACGTTAATTAAAACATAGTCAATTTGTTTGCGTATTGTCTTATCAGGGCTTTTCCGTGTGTATAGTCGTCTTTTATGGTGTTTAAACCACGTTTCCAAATATCATATCATTACTATTTGCCCATTCTATTAGTTTCTCTCTTCTTTCATTTCTTGTACCTAAACCATAATTCCCCACTTCATCCTTCATTTTTCACTTTCCTACTTTTGCATTAAGATTTCCCAGTATTATTTTTATTTCTTGTGAATCAGTTTGAGCCATCGCAATTTCTACTTCATCGTAAAAGTGTTGTATTTCTCATCACTACTACTTATTGTTGGTGCATATACTTGCATAATATTTATATCTGTTGGTCTGCCTTTGATTTTTACCAAAATAACTCTATCTCAAATACACCAGTCTCCATTAATTGATTTGGCTGTTTTTTTTCCATCAAATATTATTCCTACACCTTTATCGTGTGTATCCCCTCCAGAATAAATTATCGTATGTTTGTCGGTTATAATTCCTAATTAGTATAATGCGCCACATCACGAAGATTTTGATCAGAATTATCCTGCATGGAGTTAGAAAGAAAATACAACCCGACATAAGAGAAGAACAATGTGGGTTTGTAGAAGGCAAAGGTACAGTAAATGCTGTGTATATACTGAGAACAGTAACTGAACGTTCTATAGAAGTAAACAAAGATCTATATCTTTGCTTTATTGACTACACAAAGGCTTTCGATAAAGTGAGACATGTCGACATGATAAGGATGCTTGAAGATCTACAAATTGATGGAAAAGACCTTAGACTTGTAAAGAACATATATTGGAAACAACAAGCTGCCATCAGAATTGATAACGATGTAGGTCAATATCAGCCTATTAAAAGAGGTGTGAGACAGGGATGTATAAATGTCTCCAGATATTTTTCCCCTTTACATTGAAAATATTTTCAGAAATATAGAAGATATGGAAGGAATCAACAATTGGGGGACGATACATCATAACAATAGATATGCAGATGATACAGTCTTGATTGCAGGCAATGAACAGGACCTGCAAAATTTCGTAGATGCGGTTGTTGCACACAGTGAGCAACTAGGATTCGAATTGAATAGTAAGATGACACAGATTATGGTCGTCACTGGGAGGAAGAAAATACCACAATATGATATACGAGTAAATTGGCATATTCTTAAGCAAGTGAACCGATACAGTTATCTCGGAGCAGTGATAACATTTAATGGGAGATGTCTTGAAGAGATTAGAATTAGAATTGCCATTGCGAAGGTAGCCTTTTGCAAGATGAAAAACATACTAACCAATAAAAAGATATCAATTGAAACGAGAAAAAGAGTGTTCAAGTGGTACATAGAACCTGTACTTTTTTATGGATGTGAAGCGTGGACAATGAGCAGTCAAGCTGAAAAACATCTGATGGCTGTGGAAATGTGGTTTCTGAGGAAAATGCAAAGAATACCATTGACAGACAGAAAAACCAATGAACAAGTTCTTCAAGAAACAAATGAAGATCGTAAACTGAATAGAGTCATTAGGCGTAAAGAATAAAAAAATTGTGGGCATGTTATGAGAAGAAATGACTCAGAGAACTTAGTGACAACTGGAAAAATCGAAGGGAAGAGACCAAGGGGAAGACCGAGAAGTAAATACCTGAGTGGCTTGGCCACGTGACATGGTCGCGACAGGAACACGGAGCTAATCCACAACTCTGGTGATCGAGTGAGATGGCAAAACATGACCGCCCACGCTTATCGGCATGGCACATGAGGGTGGATGGATCCTTCCACTCCATCTCACTTATGCATATTATATTCATTTTGATGTTTTCCATTCTTTTAGAACATTGTTCAACTTTTCCCAGCTTATTTAATGTCCACAAATTCCATGTTCCAAATCTTAATTTATTCATTTAGTATTGATTTTGCCACATTAATGTGATAGGTCTAGTGTCACCTGTGCTCATGACTTGTCGTTACTGGATGAGTATGCCTTAGACAGCAAGTAACGTTGTTCACTATCTCTGATTGTGTTTTGCCATGAAGTCTGTGAAGATAATGGGTGGATCCCCTAGCCATATATATCCACATGGGGTCTGTTACCTCTGCCTTGGACAGCCATTTCCGACTGTCAGAACAAGTGAGGCCCTGCTCTACTCAGGCAGAGTTGTCCACTTATTCCGGTGGTACTCAATCTCTTCGGTAGCCACACCGTGGTGTGTTTCCATCCTCTACCACGAGCGGGTGAAGTTGGATTTTCCCTTCCTAAAGTTATGGTCTATGATGACAAAACTCTACAGTACTTTTAGAGGACCCAAATATACACATGTCGCAAAACGAACATACTAAACAGCATATTCACACCAATTGACAGAACCAGTGTCAAACTTTGGACATTTTCCAAATCACACTTACGCAAAATCAACAACTGCGAGATGAGATGTTAGTTTAGTTAGTAGTAGTCGCGGTTCCAACTTCACGGCAACGGGTCGTCCCCATAATGCTCCGTTCTCGTGCCAGTGAATATCACACGAATGCTCCTCAATGCCCTATGTGAAAAGTGAATAGACAGGAATCTAGACAAGCCAACACCCTGCAAGGTACACTGTGCATAATGCCACCGTCAGAATGCCAACACACAAATCCACACGGAAAAAAAAAAGTTCATCAATGATGGAAGCGGATGTCACTAGAAAATCAGCAGCAACACATTATTCATTCAAAGTAGAGGAAGATCGACTTTAATGCCTCTGGCTGCGAGATGAGATGTTTGAGAAGAGCTGGTCAAATTAATTATCCGCATCGAGTAATATGATGTTCAGTCAGACAGGGGCATCAACCACTTGTGGCGGAAGATCGAATGGTTCAGCCATCACGTTTAGAATGCAACACCATCGACTATCAGCACTGGCGCTACATAAAAGAAGATCTGATACGAGAGCAAGAGGACGCCGAGAAGAAAATGGATCGACGACATCAAGACACTGTACAATCCTCAGAATGACACTATCCAGTTCCACAAATGGGGCACTGGAAGATTTTACTATATCTCCTTACGACGCTAAATGAGAAAAGTGGAGAAGAAGATGATGATGATGATGATGATGATGATGATGATGAGATGATGATGGATGATGATGATGATGATGATGATGAAAAGTGATATGAAGATATTAAGCATATTTTCAAGTTTTATATATCGTCTTCAGCACTCTGTTATATCCGTTATGCCAAGTTCACCCAATACATTCCTCCACATCCTATCATTTCTACTGGGATATCATCCGCCCTGGAGCTTTGCCAACTTTTATTCATTTTCTTTTTATGATTTAACTACGTCTGTTAACATGAACGAGCATATTTGTATTTACTTTAATCACATCTGTTATCATCAAATAATTGTTCAATGTGTACTGACTCTCTACAGAAGATTGTGTCCATACTATCTCCATCCAGTGAATAGATAGATACACACTGTTTGTTTGTATGCAAGTACGATATCCTGTGATTTTCCTGTTGTGTATGTGTGTGTGTGTGTGTGTGTGTGTGTGTGTGTGTGTGTGTGTGTGTGTGCGCGCGCGCCAGTTTTTATTATAAATTTTCGCGTTGTTTTTTTTATTTCGCTGCAATGTTCATTAAACCAGTTCTCTTAGCATCGTTGCATTTATTCTTGATTTATCTTGACACTCCCTGACAGTCTTTTTTGAATTCGTGAGATCTAACCATTTCTTGTTGTTATGTTCCTTTTACTGTGACCTACTGTTGATGATGATATTGTTAATAATAACAATAACAATAACAATTTATATAATAATAACAACAAATATTACTAACTGTGTCCTCTTTAAGGGCATTGACAGCGTCATGAAAGCGCCTCCTGTCCTCGTCAGACAAGACACGATATTCTCTACGCACACATCGCCTTCTGCTTGTCGTTTGCGTCTGGGCACAGTTGTTCCGTTAGTGTTGCCAGGAAGGTAAGCCATGACATTCTCCAGAAGATGGTTGTAGTAGCTGGTGAAGGGCGGACATTCATACATTATTCACATCTGTTCGCAAAATATACGAACAAGAAAAGAAAAAAAGGAATGTTGTCTGTGGGTTAGGGGTGAGATAAAGCATTTCGTTACCTCGACTTAATGGTTATAACGTCAATCGTTCAAAAATTTGTGGCAACTACAGATGTAGGATCGTCTAGTAAATCACAAAGAGCAATAAATGCTGTAGCGATTGATGGTCTCTAGATCAATACCTGACGTGTAGATATTTTTGTCTGTACCATGTAGGGCCTGCCTCGTCTTAGTCTATGACCCTTGTCCTTATCCATGGCTTCATACAGGGGGTGATCACTATCTGCAGCAACTCTAAAGTACCATTTGTTCTGAAGGACCCTATGCCTATCCGTTATTGTTGGCAACGCCAGTATATGTCTCATGCATATAATTGGTGTGTCCTTTGTGCACCCCATGATCACCCGCATGGCCGCATTCTGTGTGCACTCCAACCCTTCAAGCTGGCTCTTTGATGCTGTCAGCAGCCCCAAACCATACTCACTGGCAGAAATTATTAACTGCTGAAAAGCCAGTAAGGGAGTCTCCGTGCCGAAGTGTCAAGCCGTCTGACTCGAAGTTCCGAATATTGGGGTTGATTCCGGGCCGCGCCCTTCGGTTTACGAGTGCATTGTTTTCGGATATTCCTGGGGGTCGTCGCTGGGCTACGGAGTTCGTGCTTTGTGTGACCCTTTCGTCAGTTCGCTGCGGAAAGATACAACCATATGGATAAAAACTCGGTGCATGGAGTCGACCCTGTCCGATTTTGAGAGACATTTTTCCTTTTTTAAGATCATGTAAAGTGTCCTCTGCTCTATCCCGATTGCTGCCATGGCCCTCAATGCATTAAGCCCCCCCCCCCCCCCTCCCCCCCCCCCCCCCCCCCCATTAAGCCTTCACCATCAAAGCCTCCACAATAAATATATTACTACCACCACCATCATTACTACCACCACCAACATCACCACAACCACCCATCATCACTATCACAAGTATTATCACAATCATCATTTACTATCACCATCATCTCTACCACCACTATTATCACTACAACCATCTATCATCACTACTACCAGCATCAACACTACCACCACCACCATTATCATTACCACCACCATCACCACTACAACCACCATCATTACTACAAACAACATCTTCATTACTACAACCATCATCTACCACCAGCATAGTCACTGCAATCACCATCATCATTACCGCTTACGATCATCACTACCACCACCTTCATCACTACCACCACCATCATCACTGCCGTCATCCCTACCATCATCACTACCACCACCACCACCACCATCCAAACCATCATCCCTACCATCATCACTACCACCACCACCATCCCAACCATCATCACTACCATCATCAGAACCACCATCATCATGACTAATACCACCATTATCACCACTACCACCACCATCGTCCCCAACCATCATCACCTAACACTCATCACTACCACCACCATCATGACTAATACCACCATTATCACCACTACCACCACCACCATCATCATCACTAACATCACCACCATCATCACCACTACAATCCACGTCCTCACAACACACCAAATAACATCACCAAGTGGCTTATCATGTGCGGAACGTCTCCCTCATAATAGTATGTCAACATGTGCCTCTGTCGTAATCCTGATGTCCTGTTTCTGAACTCTCATGTGCTAGTTATCTATCACACCCTAAACCCATCCATGGTGTTTATTTTTGTTCTCCGCTTCCCGTTACACTTTTCATCCATAATTATCATTTCTTGATTTTAATATCTTTTCAGAAGTTCAAAATATTTCATCTTTCTAACCTTTGTTTATTTTAATAAACCAGTCTTAATATCAATACATTGTTCTTGTTGGATATATCTGATTGTTCTTCTTTCCAGCAAATGATAAGGCAGATGTGGCCAGGGTCCCTTGGGATCATGTGTATAGTGTGCAAATCAAATAAATCATCATGACCGGGAGAGGATGGTTCGACAGGGAGGGACCAAAGAAGCCGGCCGACAGTTAGATCTCCGAGGAAAAGTTAGTCGTACAACACATATCTAGACAATTTTCCTCTCTATAACGAAAGACATGATAGAGGACTTGGTGATGGTGATGGTAGTTGCAATTCTTGTGCAACCTGTGTGCGACCGATCTTTGTTATTTTGCAAAGATACAAGTGTATTTTGAATAATTAATGGTGTTGATAGTGATGTTAGTGGTGGTAGTCATAATGGTGATAGTAGTGATGATGGTAATGGCAGTGATGATAATGACGGTAGTCATAATGGTGATGGTAGTAATGATGGTGATGGTAGTGATGAAGGTGATGGTAGTGATGATGGTGATGGTAGTGATGACAGTGATGGCAGTGATGACGGTGGTGGTAGTGATGACGGTGATGGTAGTGATGACAGTGATGGTAGTGATGACGGTGATGGTAGTGATGACGGTGATGGTAGTGATGACAGTGATGGTAGTGATGACGGTGGTGGTAGTGATGACGGTGATGGTAGTGATGACAGTGATGGTAGTGATGACGGTGATGGTAGTGATGACGGTGATGGTAGTGATGACAGTGATGGTAGTGATGACGGTGATGGTAGTGATGACAGTGATGGTAGTGATGGCGGTGGTGGTAGTGATGACGGTGATGGTAGTGATGACGGTGGTGGTAGTGATGACGGTGATGGTAGTGATGACAGTGATGGTAGTGATGGCGGTGGTGGTAGTGATGACGGTGATGGTAGTGATGACGGTGGTGGTAGTGATGACGGTGATGGTAGTGATGACGGTGATGGTAGTGATGACGGTGATGGTAGTGATGACGGTGATGGTAGTGATGACGGTGATGGTAGTGATGACGGTGATGGTAGTGATGATGGTGATGGTAGTGATGACGGTGATGGTAGTGATGACAGTGATGGTAGTGATGACGGTGATGGTAGTGATGACGGTGATGGTAGTGATGATGGTGATGGTAGTGATGACGGTGGTGGTAGTGATGACGGTGATAGTAGTGATGACGGTGATGGTAGTGATGATGGTAATGGTAGTGATAATGGTGTTGGTATTGATGACAGTGATAGTAGTGATGACGGTGATGGTAGTGATGACGGTGATGGTAGTGATGACGGTGATGGTAGTGATGACGGTGGTGGTAGTGATGAAGGTGATGGTAGAGATGACGGTGATGATAGTGATGACAGTGATGGTAGTGATGACGGTGGTGGTAGTGATGACGGTGATGGTAGTGATGACAGTGATTGTAGTGATGACAGTGATGGTAGTGATGACGGTGATAGTAGTGATGACAGTGATGGCAGTGATGGTAGTGATGACGGTGATGGTAGTGATGACGGTGTTGGTAGTAATGACGGTGGTGGTAGTGATGACGGTGTTGGTAGTGATGACGGTGGTGGTAGTGATGACGGTGATGGTAGTGATGACGGTGTTGGTAGTGATGACAGTGATAGTAGTGATGACGGTGATGGTAGTGATGACGGTCATGGTAGTGATGACGGTGATGGTAGTGATGACGGTGATGGTAGTGATGACGGTGATGGTAGTGATGACGGTGATGGTAGTGATGACGGTGATGGTAGTGATGACAGTGATGGCAGTGACGACGGTGGTGGTAGTGATGACGGTGATGGTAGTGATGACAGTGATGGTAGTGATGACGGTGATGGTAGTGATGACGGTGGTGGTAGTGATGACAGTGATGGTAGTGATGACGGTGATGGTAGTGATGACGGTGATGGTAGTGATGACGGTGGTGGTAGTGATGACGGTGGTGGTAGTGATGACGGTGATGGTAGTGATGACGGTGGTGGTAGTGATGAAGGTGATGGTAGTGATGACGGTGTTGGTAGTGATGACAGTGATAGTAGTGATGACGGTGGTGGTAGTGATGACAGTGATGGTAGTGATGACGGTGATGGTAGTGATGACGGTGATGGTAGTGATGACGGTGGTGGTAGTGATGAAGGTGATGGTAGTGATGACGGTGTTGGTAGTGATGACAGTGATAGTAGTGATGACGGTGGTGGTAGTGATGATGGTGGTGGTAGAGATTATGATGATGGTAGTGATGACGATGATGGTAGTGATGATGGTGATGGTATTGATGACGGTGTTGGTAGTGATGATGGTGATGGTAGTGATGATGGTGATTGTAGTGATGATGGTGATGGTAGTCATGATGGTGTTGGTAGTGATGATGATGGTATCAGTGATGACGGTGATGGTAGTGATGGTGGGGTTGGTAGTATTGATGGTGCTGGTAATGATGACAGTGTTAGTAGTGATGACAGTGATAGTAGTGATGACGGTGATGGTATTGATGACGGTGATGGTAGTGATGATGGTAATGGTAGTGATAATGGTGGTGGTGGTGATGACAGTGATAGTAGTGATGACGGTGATGGTAGTGATGACAGTGATAGTAGTGATGATGGTAATGGTAGTGATAATGGTGTTGATAGTGATGACAGTGATAGTAGTGATGACGGTGGTGGTAGTGATGATGATGATGGTAGTGATGACAGTGATGGTAGTGATAATAGTGATGGTAGAGATGATGGTGATGGTAGTAATGATGGTGATGGTAGTGATAATGGTGGTGGTAGTGATGACAGTGATGGTAGTGATGATGGTGATGGTAGTGATGACGGTGTTGGTAGTGATGACAGTGATAGTAGTGATGACGGTGATGGTAGTGATGATGGTGGTGGTAGTGATGACAGTAATAGTAGTGATAATAGTGATGGTAGTGATGATGGTGATGGTAGTTATGATGGTGGTGGTAGTGATGATGATGATGGTAGTGATGACGGTGATGGTAGTGATGACGGTTATGGTAGTGATGACTTTGATGGTAGTAGTGATTTTGATGGTAGTGATGATGGTGGTGGTAGTGATGATGGTGATGGTAGTTATGATGGTGATGGTAGTGATGATGGTGATGGCAGTGATGACGGTGATTACAGAGATGATGGTGATTGAATCGATGATGGTGGTGGTAGTGATGATGTAGGTTGTGGTGATGATGTTGTTGGTGGTAGTGATGATGGTGATGATGGTAATGATGGTGGTGGTGGCGATGATGTTGCTGGTGGTAGTGATGATGGTGATGTTAGTGATGATGGTGATGGTAGTAATGATGGTGGTGGTAGTGATGATGTTGGTAGCACTGATGATGCTGGTGGTAGTGATGATGTTGGTGATGGTAGTAATGATGTTGGTCGTAGTTATGATGGTGGTAGTAGTGATGATGTTGTTGGTGGTAGTGATGATTGTGATGGTAGTGATGGTAGTGATGATGGTAATGGCAGTGATGACGGTGATTACATAGATGATACTGATTGTAGTGATGTTGGTGGTGGTCGTGATGATAGCGATGGTGGTGATGATTGTTGTGGTGGCGGTGATGTTGCTGGTGGTTGTCATGATGGTGATGGTGGTGATGATGGTGGTGGTGGTAGTGATGATGTTGGTGGTAGTAATGATGGTGGTAGTAGTGATGATGTTGGTGGTGGTAGTTATGATGGTGATGGAGGTGATGATGGTGATGGTGGTGATGGTGATGGTGATGATGGTGATGATAGTGATGACGGTGTTGGTAGTGATGACAGTGATAGTAGTGATGACGGTGATGGTAGTGATGATGGTGATGGTAGTGATGACGGTGTTGGTAGTGATGATGGTGATGGTAGTGATGATGGTGATTGTAGTGATGATTGTGATGGTAGTGATGATGATGTTGGTAGTGATGATGATGGTATTAGTGATGACGGTGATGGTAGTGATGATGGTGATTGTAGTGATGATTGTGATGGTAGTGATGATGATGATGGTAGTGATGATGATGGTATTAGTGATGACGGTGATGGTAGTGATGATGGTGATTGTAGTGATGATTGTGATGGTAGTGATGATGATGTTGGTAGTGATGATGATGGTATTAGTGATGACGGTGATGGTAGTGATGATGGTGATGGTAGTGATGACGGTGTTGATAGTGATGACAGTGATAGTAGTGATGACGGTGATGGTAGTGATGATGGTGATGGTAGTTATGACGGTGATGGTAGTGATGATGGTGATGGTAGTGATGACGGTGTTGATAGTGATGACAGTGATAGTAGTGATGATGGTGATGGTAGTGATGATGGTGATGGTAGTTATGACGGTGATGGTAGTGATGATGGTGATGGTATTGATGATGATGATGGTAGTGATGATGGTGATGGTAGTGATGATGATGATGGTAGTGATGATGGTGATGGTAGTGATGATGGTGATGGTGGTGATGATGGTGATGGTAGTGATGACGGTGTTGATAGTGATGACAGTGATAGTAGTGATGACGGTGATGGTAGTGATGATGGTGATGGTAGTGATGACGGTGTTGGTAGTGATGACAGTGATATTAGTGATGACGGTGATGGTAGTGATGATGGTGATGGTTCTGTTGACGGTGATGGTAGTGATGATGGTGTTGGTAGTAATGATGGTGCTGGTAATGATGACAGTGTTAGTAGTGATGACAGTGATAGTAGTGATGACTGTGATGGTATTGATGACGGTGATGGTAGTGATGATGGTATGGTAGTGATGATGGTGGTGTGGTGATGACAGTGATTAGTCGTGACGTGATGGTGATAGTGATAGTGTATGTGTGTGGTAGTGATGAGTGATGGATGATGACGGTGATGGAGTGATGACGGTGTGGTAGTGATGATGTGGTAGTGTGGTGATGGTATGATGACGGTGATGGTAGTGATGAGGTGATGGTAGTGATGATGGTGTGGTAGTGATGACAGTGATAGTAGTGATGACATGTGGTAGTGATGACAGTGATGGTAGTGATGACGGTGATGGTAGTGATGACGGTGATGGTAGTGATGAGGTTTGGAGTAGGGTTGGTAGTGATGGTGATGGTTGATGAGGTGTGGTGTGATGAAGGTGATGGTAGTGATGACGGTGATGGTAGTGATGACGGTGATGGTAGTGATGACAGTGATGGTAGTGATGACGGTGGTGGTAGTGATGACGGTGATGGTAGTGATGTATGATGGTAGTGATGAGGTGATGTAGTGATGACGGTGAGGAGTGATGACGGTGATGGTAGTGATGACGGTGGTGGTAGTGATGATGTGTAGTATGACGGTGTTGATAGTGATGACAGTGATAGTAGTGATGACGGTGGTGGTAGTGATGATGGTGGGGTAGTGATGACAGTGATGGTAGTGATAATAGTGATGTGTGATGACGGTGATGGTAGTGATGATGGTGATGGTATGTGACGGTGTGGTAGTGATGATGGTGATGGTAGTGATGATGGTGTTGTAGTGATGGGTGATGGTAGTGTGATGGTGTGGTAGTGATGACGTGATATAGTGATGACGGTGATGGTAGTGATGATGGGTTGGTAGTATGATGGTGATGGTAGTGATGACGGTGGTAGTGATGACGGTGATGGTAGTGATGATGGTGTGGTAGTAATGATGGTGTGGTATGATGAGTGATGGTAGTGATGAGTGATGGTAGTGATGACGGTGATGGTATTGATGACGGTGATGGTAGTGATGACGGTGATGGTAGGATGATGGGTGTAGTGATGACGGTAGGTAGTGATAATGGTGTGGTAGTGATGACAGTGATGGTAGTGATGAGGTGATGGTAGTGATGAGGTGATGGTGTGATGACGGTGATGGTGTGATGAGGTGATGGTGTGATGAGTGATAGTAGTGATGATGATGGTAGTGATGATGGTGTGTAGTATGACGGTGTAGTAGTGTGAGTGGATGGTAGTGATGATGGTGTGATGATGATGATGGTAGTGATGACGGTGTGATAGTGATGACAGTGATGTAGTGATGACGGTGATGGTAGTGATGATGGTGATGGTGTGATGTGGTGTGGTAGTGATGATGGTGATGGTAGTGATGACGGTGATGGTAGTGATGACAGTGATAGTAGTGATGATGTGATGGTAGTGATGATGGTGATGGTAGTGACGTGAGGTGATGTGTGATGGTGTTGTAGTATGATTGTGTGGTAGTGATGATGTGTGTAGTGATGACGTGTGGTGTGATGACGTGATGGTATGATGAGGTGATGGTAGTGATGATGGTGATGGTAGTGATGACGGTGTGGTAGTGATGATGGTGATGGTAGTGATGACGGTGATGGGAGTGATGAACCGTGCTAGTAGTGATGATGGTGATGGTAGTGATGACGGTGATTGGTAGGATGACTGGTGATGTTAGTGATGACGGTGTTGGTAGGATGATGTGTGATTAGGTAGTGATGATGGTATGATGGTAGTGATTTAGAATGATGGTAGTGATAACGGTTGTTGATAGTGATGACGTGACAGTAGTGATGACGGTGTTTGGTAGTGATGATTGTGATGGTAGTGCATGATGGGATGATTGGTAGTGATGATGGTGATGGTAGTGATGACTGTGTTGGTAGTGATGACAGTGATAGTAGTGATGAGCGTGATGGTAGTGATGATGGTGATGGTAGTGATGACGGTGATTGGTAGTGATGATGGTGTTGGTAGTAATGATTGGTGCTGGTAATGATGGACAAGTGTTAGTAGTGATGACGTGATAGTAGTGAGACGTGGCATGGTATTGATGACGTGTGATGGTTGTAAGATGATGGTACTGGTAGTGATAATGGGTGGTGGTAGTGCATGACCCGGTGATGGTAGTGATGACGGTGATAGTAGTGATGGGTGGTAGTGATGAGGTGATTGTTGATGCGTGATGGTAGTGATGACGGGAGTAGTAGTGATGATTGTGATGGTAGTGATGAGGGTGATGGTAGTGATGACGGTGATGGTAGTGATGATGGTGATGTGTGATGACGGTGATGGTAGTGATGATGGTGATGGTAGTGATGACGGTGATAAGAGATGATGGTGTAATGATGGTGGGTAGTGATGACGTGTTGGGTGATATGTAGTAGTGTGATGATTGGTAGTATGATGAGGTGTGGTGGGATGGTGTGATGATGGTGATGGTAGTGATGACGGTGATGGTAGTGAGTAGGGTGGTGGTAGGATGTGATGGTAGATGATGGGTGGTGTAGTGTGATGTGGTGATGAGTGATGAGTGGTGTAGTTGATGGTGATGAGGTGATGATAGTGATGACGGTGATGGTAGTGATGTGGTAGTGATGTAGTGATGATGGTGATGGTAGTGTGAGGTGATGACAGTGATGTAGTGATGTAGTGATGTAGTGATGGTGGATGATGGTGTGGTATGATGTAGTGTGGTAGTGATGATGTGATGGTAGTGATGACGGTGATGGTGTGATGAGGTGTGGTAGTGATGATGGTGATGGTAGTGTGACGTGTGAGTGTGATGAGTGATAGTAGTGATGACGTGTGGTAGTGATGAAGTGATAGGTGATGGGTGGTGGTGTGATGATGGTGATGGTAGTTGACGGTGATAGTAGTGATGAGGTTGGTAGTATGATGGTGATGGTAGTGATACGGTGTTGTAGTGATGATGGTGATGGTAGTGATGACGGTGATTGTAGTGATGATGGTGATGGTAGTGATGATGGTGTGTGAGTGATGGTAGTGATGACGGTGATGGTAGGATGATGGTGGTGATGGTGATGTGATAGGTGATGGTTGAGACGTGTGTAGTGTGACGGTGTGGTAGTGTGATGGTGAGGTAGATGAGGTGATGGTAGTGATGATGGTGTGGTATGGAGGGGAGTGATGAGGTGATGGTAGTATGATGGTGATGGTAGTGATGATGGTGATGGTAGTGATGGGTGGTAGTGTGAGGTGGTGTGATGACGGTGGTGTATGATGTGATTAGTGATACAGTGATGGTAGTGATGACGGTGATGGTAGTGATGACGGTGATGGTAGTGATGATGGTGATGGTATGATGATTGATGGTAGTGATGATGATGGTGATGGTGTGAGTGATGATGGTGAAGGTAGTGATGACGGTGATGGTAGGTGATGAGGTGATGGTAGTGGATGGTGATTATGATGACGGTGATGGTGTGATGATGGTGATGGTAGTGATGAGGTGTGGAGTATGACGTGATGTGTGGTAGTGATGATGGTAGTGATGACGGTGATGTAGTGATGATGGTGTTGAGTGATGACGATGATGGTGTTGACAGTGATGTGTGATGACGGTGATGGTAGTGATGATGGTGATGGTAGTGAACGGTGATGGTAGTATGACGTGATTGTGATGATGGTATGGTATGATGATGGTGTGGTAGTGATGACAGTGATAGTAGTGATGACGGTGAGGGTAGTGTGACGGTGGGTAGGGATAAGGAGTGATGACGGTGATGGTAGTGATGAGGTGATGGTAGTGATGACGGTGATGGTAGTGATGATGGTGATGGTAGTGATGACGGTGTTGATGTGATGAGGTGATGGTAGTGATGACGGTGATGGTGTGGTGTGGATGGTGTGTGATGGTGTGGTAGTGA
Source organism: Cepaea nemoralis (assembly GCA_014155875.1). Taxonomy (NCBI): domain Eukaryota; kingdom Metazoa; phylum Mollusca; class Gastropoda; order Stylommatophora; family Helicidae; genus Cepaea; species Cepaea nemoralis. The sequence goes on along the minus strand of JACEFZ010000278.1, from coordinate 10,745 downwards.
TGACGGTGATGGTAGTGATGAGGTGATGGTAGTGATGACGGTGAGGTAGTGATGAGGTGATGGTAGTGAGGTGAGGTGGTGGTAGTGATGAGGTGATGGTAGTGATGAGGTGATGTAGTGATGACGAGTGATGGTAGTGATGAGTGTGTAGTGATGACGGTGATGGTAGTGATGACGGTGATGGAGTGATGATGGTGTGGTAGTGATGACGGTGATGGTAGTGATGAGGTGATGGAGTGTGGTGGTGATGAGTGTGGTAGTGATGACGGTGTTGGTAGTGATGACGGTGGTGGTAGTGATGATGGTGTTGGTAGTGATGAGGTGATGGTGGTGATGACGGTGATGGTAGTGATGACGGTGTGGTAGGTGAAGTGTAGTAGTGATGAGGTGATGGTAGTGATGAGGTGATGGTAGTGATGATGTGGAGGAGAGAGGTGTATGATAGTGATGGTAGTGATACGTGATGGTGATGATGGTGATGGTAGATGACGGTGATGGTAGTGATGATGGTGATGGAGTGATGACGGTGGGTAGTGATGATGGTGATGGTAGTGATGACGTGTGGTAGTGATGACGGTGATGGTAGTGTGACGGTGGTGTGATGAGAAGTGATGGTAGTGATGATGGTGGTGGTAGTGATGACGGTGATGGTAGTGATGACGGTGATGGTAGTGATGATGGTGTGGTAGTGATGATGGTGATGGTAGTGATGATGGTGGTGGTAGTTATGATGGCGTTGTTAGTGATGACCGTGATGGTAGTGATGACGGTGGTAGCAGTGATGATGATGGTGGTAGTGATGACAGTGATGGTAGTGATAATAGTGATGATAGTGATGATGGTGATGGTAGTGATGATGGTGATGGTAGTTATGATGGTGATGGTAGTGATGATGGTGATTGCAGTGATGACGGTGATTACAGAGATGATGGTGTTTGAATCGATGATGGTGGTGGTAGTGATGATGTAGGTTGTGGTGATGATGTTGGTGGTGGTAGTGATGATGGTGATGATGGTTTGATGGTAGTGGTGGCGATGATGTTGCTGGTGGTAGTGATGATGGTGATGGTAGTGATGATGTTGATGGTAGTAATGATGGTGGTGGTAGTGATGATGTTGGTAGCAGTGATGATGCTGGTGGTAGTTATGATGTTGGTGATGGTAGTAATGATGTTGGTGGTAGTTATGATGGTGGTGGTAGTGATGATTGTGATGGTAGTGATGGTAGTGATGATGGTGATGGCAGTGATGACGGTGATTACAGAGATTATAGTGATTGTAGTGATGATGGTTGTGGTAGTGATGATGTAGGTTGCGGTGGTGATGTTGGTAGTTGTAGTGATGATAGCGATGGTGGTGATGATTGTGGTGGTGGCGGTGATGTTGCTGGTGATAGTCATGATGGTGATGGTAGTGATGATGGTGGTGGTAGTGATAACGGTGGTAGTAGAGGTGATGTTGGTGGTAGTGATGATGTTGGTGGTAGGGATGATGGTGGTAGTAGTGATGATGTTGGTGGTGGTAGTGATGATGGTGATGGAGGTGATGATGGTGATGGTAGTGATGATGGTGGTGGTAGTGATGATGATGGTGGTATTGATGATGTTGGTAGTAGTGATGATGGTTATGGTAGTGGTGATGGTGGTGGTAGTGATGATGTTGGTGGTAATGATGATGGTGGTGTGGTAATGATGATGATGGTGATGGTAATAATGATGATGACGGTAATGAGGATGGTGGCGATAGTGATGATAGTGATGTTAGTGATGATGGTGGTGGTAGTGATGATGGTGGTGGTAGTGATAATGTTGGTGGTAGTGATGATGTTAGTGGTAGTGATGATGTTGGTGGTAGTAGTGATGATGTTGGTGGTGTACTGATGATGTTGGTGGTGGCACTGATGATGTTGGTGGTGGTAGTGGTGATGATGGTGTTGGCAGTGATAATGTTGGTGGTGGTGATGATGGTGGTGGTAGTGATGATGTTGGTGGTAGTAGTGATAATGTTGGTGGTGGTAGTGATGACGTTTGTGGTAGTGATGATGTTGGTGGTATTGATGATGTTGGTGGTGGTAGTGATGATAGTGGTGGTAGTGATGATGTTGGTGGTGGTAGTGATGCTGTTGTTTGTGGTGATGATGTTAGTGGTGTTGATGATGGTGGTGGTAGAGATGATGTTGTTGGTGGCAGTGTTCATGTTTGTGGTAGTATTGATGATGATGTTGTTGGCAGTGATGATAATGGTGGTGGTGATGATTTTGGTGGTGGTAGTGATGATGTTGGTGGTGGTGATGATGTTGGTGGTGGTAGTGATGATGCTGGTGGTGGTGATGATGTTGGTGGTAGTAGTTATGATGTTGGTGGTGGTACTGATGATGTTGGTGGTGGCAGTTATGATGTTGGTGGTAGTAATGGTGATGATGGTGTTTGCAGTGATGATGTTGGTGGTGTTGATGATGTTGGTGGTAGTAGTGATGATGATGGTGGTTGTGATGATGTTGATTTTATTGATGATGGTGGTGGTAGTAATAATTTTGTTGGTAGATGTGATGATGTTGGTGGTGGTAGTGATGATGTTGGTGGTAGATGTGATGATGGTGGTAGTAGTGATAATGGTGGTGGTAGTGATGATGGTGATGATAGTGATGATTTTGTGGTGGTACTGATGATGTTGGTGGTGGTAGTGATGATGCTGGTGGTAGTGATGATGGTGCTGGTAGTGATGATGGTGGTGGTAGTGATGATGATGCTGGTGTTAGTGATGATGTTGATGGTGGTGATGATGTTGGTGGTCGTGATGATATTGGTGGTAGCGATGATGGTGGTGGTAGCGATGATGTTGGTGATAGTGATGATGGTGATGGTAGTTATGATGTTGGTGGTAGTGATGATGTTGGTGGTAGTGATGATTGTGATGGTAGTGATGATGGTGGTGGTAGTGATGATGGTGGTGTTAGTGATGATGTTATTGGTTGTAGTGATGATGTTGGTGGTAATGATGATGATGGTGATAGTGATGATGGTGATGATAGTGATGATGGTGGTGGTAGTGATGATGTTGATGTTACTGATGATGTTGCTTGTGGTAGTGATGATGTTGGTGGTAGTGATGATGATGGTGGTAGTGATGATGTTGATGGTAGTGCTGATTGGGATGGTAGTGATGATGTTGGTTGTAGTGATTTTGGTGGTGATAGTGATGATGTTGGTGGTGGCAGTGATGATGTTGGTGTTGGTGATGATTTTGGTGGTGGTGATGATGTTGATGGTAGTAGTGATGACGTTGGTGGTGGATGTGATGATGTTGGTGGTTGTAGGGATGATGTTGGTGGTGGTAGTGATGATGTTGGTGGTGGTAGTGATATGTAGCTGGTAGTGATGATCTTGGTTGTGGTAGTGATGATCTTGGTGGTAGTGATGATGGTGGTGGTAGTGATGATGGTGGTGGTAGTAATGATGTTGTTGGTGTTAATGATGATGGTGGTGGTAGTGATTATGTAGATGGTAGTGATGATGGTGTTGGTATTGATGATGGTGGTGGTAGTGATGATGTTAGTGGTGGTAGTGATGATGTTTGTTGTGGTGATTATGTTGTTCGTGGTGCTGATGGTGGTGGAAGTGATGATTTTGGTTGTGGTGATTATGTTGGTGGTGGTGCTGATGGTGGTGGTAGTGATGATGTTGGTGGTTGTAGTGATGATGTTGATGGTGGTGATGATGTTGGTGGTTGTACTGATGATATTGTTGGTGGTGATGATGTTGGTGGTGGTAGTGTTGATTTTGGTGGTGGTGATGATGTTGGTGGTGGTGCTGATGGTGGTGGTAGTGATGATGTTGGTAGTGGTGATTATGTTGGTGGTAGTGCTGATGGTGGTGTTAGTGATGATGTTGGTGGTGGTGACGATGTTGATGGTGGTAGTGATGATGTTGGTGGTGGAGATGATGTTGGTTGTGGTAGTGATTAAATTGTTGGTGGTGATGATGTTGGTGATGGTAGTGATGATTTTGGTGGTGGTGAAGATGTTGGTGGTGGGAGTTATGATGTATGTGGTATTGATGATGTTGGTAGTAGTGATGATGTTGATGGTAGTGATGATGTTGATGGTAGTGATGATGTTGATGGTAGTGATGATGTTGATGGTAGTGATGATGTTGATGGTAGTGATGATGTTGATGGTAGTGATGATGTTGGTGATAGTGATGATGTTGATGGTAGTGATGATGTTGATGGTAGTGATGATGTTGGTGGTAGTGATGATGTTGATGGTAGTGATGATGTTGATGGTAGTGATGATGTTGGTGGTGGCAGTGATGATGTTGGTGGTAGTGATGATGGTGGTGGTAGTGATGATATTGATGGTAGTGATGTTGTTGATTTTGGTGATGATGTTGGTGGTGGTGATGATGATGGTGGTGGTAGTGATGATGTTGATGGTTGTGATGATGTTGGTTGTGGTGATGATGTTGGTGGTGGTAGTGATTATGTTGGTGGTAGTTATGATGTTGATGGTAGTGATGATGTTGATGGTAGTGATGATGTTGGTCGTGGTAGTGATGATGTTGATGGTAGTGATGATGGTGGTGGTAGTGATGATGTTGATGGTAGTGATGATGTTGGTTGTGGTGATGATGTTGGATGTGTTAGTGATGATTGTGGTGGTAGTGTGATGTTGATAGTAATGAAAAGTTGGTGGGGGGGATGATGTTGGTGGTGTAAAGTGATGGGGGGGTTGGTGGTGGTGATGATTTTTTGGTTTGGTGGTAGTGATTTTGGTGGTGGTGATGATGATGGTGGTGGTAGTGATGATGTTGGTGGTATTGATGATGTTGGTGGTAGTGATTATGTTGGTGGTGGTAGTGATGATGTTGGTGGTGGTAATTTGATGTTGGTTGTCGTGATGATGTTGTTGGTGGTAGTGATGATGTTGGTGGTATTGATGAGGGTTGGTGGTAGTGATGATTTTTGGGTGGTAAATGTGTGATGTTGGTGTGGTAGTGATGATGACGGTGGTAGGGGTGAGGGTGATGGTAATGATGATGGTGGTGGTAGAAGTACGGGTTGGTGGTGGTAGTGATGATGTTGGTGGTGGTAGGGGATGATTTTGGGTTTTGGGTTTGGTGATGATGTTGGTGGTGTGATGATGTTTTTGGTGGTATAATGATGGGGTTGTGTTAAAAATTTATGGTGGTGGGGGTTTAGTGATGAGGGGGGGGGTTTCCGTGTGAATTGGTGGTGGTAGTGATGATGGTGTTTGGTAGTGATGATGTTGGTGAGGGTTTCGCGAAGGGGTTGGTAGTAGTGATAATGATTGTGGTAATACTGATGGTGATTGCCATAATAATGTTGATGATTATGATTATGACTGTGATGGCGATAATGGTTGGGTTTGGTGGTGAAAACCCAATGGCCATGATAGTAACAACAGCAACGGTGATAACCTGATTGTTTGTTCGTCCAGCGGAACAGATGTGTTGTTCTCACTGCCTCTAATTTTTTGTTTTCACAAAGCCAACTGAATGTACGGGAATGTAAGTCTCAATTCTGCAGACTGCCCTTTGTTGTAACATTCTTGGAGTTGTTTCGATAAAGGGTCTCCCAGTTTTTTGCTTTCACACAGTCCAAACATCAAGGTCAGACAAAACTAAACGGTGTCATCTTCATCGGTCACGATCCGCTGTAAACAGAACAGATTATTGGGTTGAATAGCAGACAAGATGCTGGTTCTATACAGTTTTTTTTTATTTACCCATGCAATGTTATCACTACTTAGGCAACACGGGTTTGCTTTTCATAACTAGGACAGCGGTAAAGAGGACCGGAATACAAAAAGTGTGCGGGTGCGTGTGTGTGATTGTGTGTGTGTGTGGGGTGTGTGTGGGGTGGGGTTTGTGTGTGTGTGTGTGTTGTGTGTGTGTGTGTGGAGAGAGAGAAGGCATGGAGGAGGCTGCAGGAAAAACGCAAAAAGATCGGCGCCTTGGCATGAGTTAAATTCAAGGAATATGCCCCCAAAGGCGTGTACAAGGCAGATAATGAGAAGAGCTGCCGTGCATCTCGTAAGATGTGGCTATAGAGGATTCCCATGGAAACCCGGTTTGCTCATCCCGTAGACAATTGTGCTGTAGAATCTTACCAACAAAAAAATGGCTTTGAGGCGTTGCTTCATTGGGGGATGAGTGGCAGACAGACGGGAGGCAGACAGGCAGGCAGGCAGGCAGGCAGCAGGCATGCAGGGCAGTAGAAGAAGAAGAAGAAGAAAGAAGAAGAAAAAAGAAGAAGAAGAAGAAGAAGAAGAAGAAGAAGAAGAAGAAGAAGAAGAAGAAGAAGAAGAAGAAGAAGAAGAACGACGAAGAAGAAGAAGAAGAAGAAGAAGAAGAAGAAGAAGAAGAAGAAGAAGAAGAAGAAGAAGAAGAAGAAGAAGAAGGAAGAAGAAGAAGAAGAAGAAGAAGAAGAAGAAGAAGAAAAAAAGAAGAGAAAAAATCGATATCGTCTGCATGCGCCAAACAAAACAATGAAGAAAACCCAATTTGTTAAATATTGATTGCCTTTGTAAATGATTACTTTCTTACGCTCGGATACTCTATATTTCATACTGTCTCTCCTGTAGATCACAACACGCGAATCGAAACACAGTGCAAAACTCAGTAGCATCCGCTGGGTCCGGATAGATCAGTGGTTCTCAACGGGGGGGAAAATTCCCCCCAGGGGGGAATTTTAGGGTTTCCATTGGGGCCCGAAAAAGAAAGCTAAAAAGGGAAGCTAATGTAGCAAAGGTTTTGTCAAGGTGTGGGATTTGGTATGAGTGGAGTTACCCCTGCACGAGTGTTCGGGGAATACGTGGAAAATGTTTTGTAGGTCAAGAAAATAACTGGGGTTTTGAATCAGGAGTTGAGTTACGACGCGGTCCAGGCAGGACGCGTCGGGGCTAGTGCGAGAATGGCCCCAGCCCAGTGCCTTGCGTATTGTGTATTTTACCCTGTGTGATACGGTAGTCGTTGTGCGTATTCGAGATGATAATAACTGTGAATGAGATTCAAGTGTATATGTGAAGATGTATAATAAATGATGAAAACAGCGTAGATTCTGTGATGCCCTTTATTGGACTTGTGACGTTGGGGCGAGGTTGCAGAGAGCGAGTGGCCTACGAACATGGACAGCAAATAAGGTTGGACAACAACGCGTCTAGAAGATAGTAGCTCATTGTGCACAGATCTTTGATATGAAACACTGAGAACAGAAATAGCACCCTGAGTAAATTCCAGAAAGGATCTGACTTGCTGAGAGAAGACAACACGCAGAAGCGAGAGGAAACAACGGCGTAAAGTTGGGTCCATGACAGGTATGAACGTGCTAACGAAACAGAGATAAAAAAAACTGAAGATGGCGAACAGTTTTTTATTAAATTGGGTTTAAAACAAAACCAGTTTAAAAGATGATTCTGTTTTGGAGGCAATCATATGTGAAAAGGTCAGACTTTGTATGCCGATTTTATTAAGAACATGTCTGGGACGAGTGCTAGTGTTCTTAGCGATTTAAGGCCAAAAGAGGATGGTTTGAAAAAAAAAACAAGTGCCGCACTGGCATATACAGTGTTAAAGGCACGGCGAAGGTGCGATATGGGCAAGTCTAGGGCCGAAAAAAAAAAAGTATTAAAAATATAATTATTCTCTATAAAATTTTTTTTGGGATGTTTTTAGTTTTTGAACGAATTAATTGGATTTACATTTATTAAGGAAATATTTGCCTCGGGTTCGTCGGTTTCGGATTTCGCCGATTGTTTTCTGCCCGGGTTATCGACGAAAACCGAGGTTTCATTGTACTTTTATTCTGTGTGGGGTAGGTTTTACAGTTGTAAATTTGGGGAGTAGGCCTATTAGCCTACAGTTATCTTTTCTAACCACCGGGTGATTAAACATGAGAAATGTGCACGCTGAGCCTATCATTTTTCCCCTTATCCGAGATGGCTAGATGTTTAACCCCTACCGCAAGATGGGGGAATAAACCATCCTCGTTTTCCTTATTTTGTAACAATCGAGACCGTGATTCCTACTTGGCCGCTCCAGGACAGGAGGACTCAGTACTTTTTTTGATAGTCCCTTTAAAAACAGTAAACTGTGAGGAACAATACAGAAAAAATTCATAATCGTTGACCCAAATCGATTAATGATCTGCTAATGTCACATTGATTTTGGTATTTTCATTTTATGAAATTTTCATGGGCAATCGGTTGATTTAGTTTTATAACATGTCCAACAAATCTGGACCGTCTCATCTAATTTCTTAAAAACTTTACGGTTTTTCCCTTTGTTACTTTAAGTACTGTCTCATTCGTTTCTCTGTCGACATGGTATTTATTCTGTGTAAATTTTTCAGAAACCCATTTCCCCGACAATAGATTTTCCCACCTTGTAGTTTTTTGTTATGCTTCACTGCATACAGAAGATATTCTATACAGAATTAGCATTTTTTTTGGTCTGATCAGAGGTTCCCAAACCATGGCCCCTGGGTCACTTGTGGCCCCCAGCTGTCAGAAAGTGGCACGCGAGGCCTCGTTATTTAATTTAATTTATTTTAGTAATTTCAAAACTGCACTTGGAGCCCCCCCGTCAGCGTGCGTAATTTACTCTGCTGTGGTTTTATGCTCAGATATTATCGAATGCACCTGTTCAGTTCGCAACGAAAAGTACGAAGTTCCCATATCCCACCCTTGTCGACCAATCAGGGTGCGAAAGGCCCAGTTGTTGTCTTTTACAACTGTTAGCAGAGTCGGCAGTTTTATGTTGAAATTATATGTTTTAAAATAAAAATTTACTGTTAAAGCCTATAAAACATGAAGTGGAAAATCTAAAATCAAACAATGGTAAAAAGCGAAAATGTGAAGACGTTGCTTGTCGTGAATTCAACGAAGATTGGGCTCAAAAATTTTATGTTTATGCCACCGTAGTGGAAAACCAGTTTGTTAACTGTGGTTTTTGTTTTTCTGTTGCAAAAAAATTTTAATTGGAACGACACTTCACGACCGCACATTCAGACATAAATGCTCAATATCCGATCAATTTGGAGGTAAAAAAAGATTTCATAGGTAAAAAAGAAAAGTTCTCTGACCAGCAGCAGTTATTTTTTACCAGGCTAACGAACAGACAGGAGGCTGTTGTATTCGTATGAAACCGCCCGCTTCACCTTCAGCTGATCAAATGATTTATTCTGCGACTAAAGCCTGTCGAACAATTTTAAACTTGCGTTAATTTCCCCCGAGATACATTTGTTTTTGGGTTTGATTTCAGAGCAAGCAGTCATTTTTCCGCAATGACCGTTAAAAAAAAAAAAGCAACGTTCCAGACTCACCGATAGATTCTAGTGCGCTTATACTTGGCACAACCGATTGTGCCCAGACTTTGATAACTGGCTATGAACTTAAGCAAGGGTTTATGAAGAATAGTTACAATTGAAAATTTAATTACATTAATAGCGATTTTCGAAACTGATTTAAAATTTATTGGTAAAGAGCTTTTTTTTTAAACCAAAAAATGACCGAGTGTAGACTGACACTGACTTTTTTAAAGATTTTACAATTTTTTTGACGAAAAATAAAAAAGGGTAAGATGAATTGCACACTTTTTTTTTAAATTTTTTTAAAAAATAAATGGTTGTTTGGCCCCGGTTTTAAAAAAAAAACTCCCCCGGAAAATATTTTTGGGGTTTTTTTTAGGGGGGGGGCCCCCCCCCTGATGCAAAAGGGGGGAACCCTTTTTCCCTGTCAACCGGTAAAAACATTCGGGAGAAATTTTTAACCCCTAGAAAAACCGTAAATTTTTTTGAAGCTTCATTTTTTAAACAAATTTATTTGTATATTTTTCCGTATCGTAACCCAATTTCTTTTAAAATGTCAGAAAATAAGAAAATTTACGTTAACATTTTTCTTTTCCCTTTAAAGGAATTGAATTTTGTCAGACGAGTCCTGTGGCACTTTGTCTCTACGTTTGTATAGTTCAGTTGATTAGCAGTGTTTAAAGCTGCTGTGAGGAAATAAATATATAGTCATCCTGGGGGGTTTAAAGACACATGTTTTTACACACATGACCTTGACTAGGTAAACTCGCATTATGTTAATACTTCTTCAGCCATCAGGAAATGACAGAAAACTTTTTTACAGATCCCCCATCTGGACAATCATTTATTTTTTCCCCTGTCAGTAGGTAAATCTGGCTCAGGTGGGTGAACCGAGGAGAAGGGAGTGAATAAATTACCTTTTGGCTTTCCATGAAGTGTATCAGGCAAATACGATAAATAAGGGGCCCCTTTTTACGCCCTGAGGTGCAAGGGCATAAAGTGTTTGCCCCCCAATTGTTACAGACCAGTCGAATTGAGGGTTAATGGTCAATATCACACCGACAGTTTACTTCCCCATATAGTTTATGGTACCCAGTTTAGGTACGGTCGGGAGTCCATGTCAATTTTTAAAATCTGCCTGATGCAAATTCGCAACCATGACCACCGCAGGCAAGGTACTTTGCACCATGGTCAATCCCCATGGTGCCCCATTTTGCTTGTTTCCTAGACAAGGTTCTTGGCTTTTTGCCCAAACCAGTCCCCTATGAAGGATTTAAGTGAAAAAAAATATAGGGATTTACAATTTTGAGGGACGATAAATCAGACAAGAAATAAATAAGTTTAAAAAAAATCCAGGTTCGGGGTCGCAAGTGAAAGTAAATAAAGGCACTGATAATTGGGGGGGGGGGGGGGGGGGG
>JACEFZ010000277.1:102500-108883 GCA_014155875.1 Cepaea nemoralis | reverse complement strand
AACATAGAACAGGATTACATGATTGACTTGTACAACAATAGGAAATCAGGATGTGTTATTCTCTCTCTGATCCTAACATAGACGGAGGTCCCGTGAACATGTTGACTTGTACAACAATAGGAAACCAGGATATGTTATTCTATCTCTGATCCTGACATTGGTGGTGGTCCCGTGTGCATGTTGACTTGTACAACAATAGGAAACCAGGACATATTATTCTATCTCTGAACCAGACATTGATGGATGTCCCGTGTACATGTTGAAATCTAAAGGCCGTTAAAAATCGAAATGGGTCGTAGAGAAACGTCACTAACACAGCCCAGACAAAGACACTATCAAATCATAACAACAGACCTGTTGGGTTAGGAATATTTATATTAAAGTTAGGTGCAAGTCGTTTACATGACGTCGCAATCAGCCCCTTGCTGAACTGGATGGAACACCCTGATTACCAGCTTTGTGCAAACGGAGAGAGTTCGTTTTACATTTGAAATTATTATGGGGATAGCAAATGTTCAACGTTCGAACAATACCTGTGAACGGGGGTTTCAAGTATTTTATCTAAAGTATTATTTATTTATTCCCTTCATATGATATATAACTCTGACGTATGCACCTGACAAGATGCAGCGGAGTATACCAGACAGTAAATAGTGCAGCATATTGTTTGTGGTTTCTGTGTTTAAATTCTCTAAGGGAATACATTGTTTTCAATTGCTAAACTTTAGCCAAAACCAGTAGCGTGAAGTAGTATTCAAGTCAGTTATAATGCGCCGAACAAATAATCAATTGACATCTCAGAAATCAATGTATCTGTGTATACTAGAAACATTAGAAGATCATATCATTCAAATAAACAAAATAAAGGTTTTCTGGTATGTGTTGATTTCTGTTATATTTTCTGTCAGTGTCAAGACACCAGAGAAATGCCACGTATGTCTTCATATATCCAGGCACATCTCTCTCGTTCTTGATTTCAACAACATAATCTGGTTAAAACTACAAACATACAGCGACAGCTTCACTATCGACACACGTATAACACTGATTTGCTGCTTCTCTTGATATTTTGTTAATAACAAAAAACAGTGACGGATCTCTTTTCACACCAAGAGGCGTATATGGTTTACTGCTTTATATGTTTAGATCATTCCACATTTGGTTAATACCACGCCCAGATAATTTACTTCCCGCATACTTTTATAGCACCCGTTTTTGGCTGGGTCGACAGGATCAGTTTCAAAGTTTCATCCCGAAGGAACTTGAACCTTAGACCACCAGATAGGCAGGACGAGTATTTTATTGAAATACATAGCAGCTATTGTAATGAATCGATCCTGTGTATCGTGTAAATGCCGGGTATCTTCGGGGCATGCCCTTTGCTTTGTCCACGCTTTTCACTCTTATACAACAAGAATAATTCGACGAATGATGATGAGCTAACGCGGTCGCTAATTCATGAATCAATTTTCACCAGTTACTAATTGGTTCACCTGCACACGTGCGTCCCAAATTCCTTCAACGTATTCCATTATTACCGTCCACTTTGCTATTATTATGACTTAAGCCAAGAACCGGTAGATTTTCATGAGATCGACTTCCGTCCACTCACAATTAGTCTTGTAAGATAGATTTACATTCTCTGTGTGGACAACTCTGGACAGATTAGAAAAATGAGCTCTGGGGTGTGCTTCTCAGTTCTCCTCAGATGCATGTGATAGAGTCTCTGAGACCCATTCGCTGAAAGTGTACGTAGAATTCACAGTGTACTCTTCAAATCCTGGAAATCCTGCCCTGCTTGCTTAGCGTAACTTGCTGATGTTATCTTTCTTAATAACAATACATTATAGTTAATATATGTTTTCACACTAGTTTTTGGACTAGAACTTGTTCTTGTTCTATTTCTTTTTCTTCCGTCTCTTATCTCCTAATGAAGCATATCCCCCACAACCAACCAAACGCAAGCTCTCCTTTACCATCTTACGCAGCTCCTTCTATCACCTCCCCATATTATTCGTGTCTTTTATTCTTGTCTGCGTGTGTTTCTAGGTCTCCTTTAATTTCCTTTCTGTTTAAGAAGGCACACTTTCTGTATATACAATTCCATCCATCCATCATATGCCATACCGATAAGCGTGGGCGGTCATGTTCTGCCATCTCACTCGATCACCAGAGTCGTGGATCAGCTCCGTGCTCCTGTCTCGACCATGCCACGTGGCCAAGCCATCCAGATATTTACTTCTCGGTCTTCCCCTTGGTCTCTTCCCTACAATCTTGCCAGTCGTCACCAAGTTCTCTAATTCATTTCTTCTCATAACATGCCCCAAAAAATTTTGACTGTCTACGTCTAATGACTCTAATCAGTTTACGATCTTCATTTGTTTCTTGAAGGACTTGTTCATTGGTTTTTCTATCTGTCCAGGGTATTCTTTGCATTTTCCTCAGAAACCACATTTTCACAGCCATCAGCTGTTTTTCAGCTTGACTGCTTATTGTCCACGCTTCACATAAATAAAACAGTATAGGTTCTATACAATTATATTTTCTCTATCTATGTACTATCCGCCGGCTTCCTAGCCTAGATGTTAGCAACTTTTCTCCGTTATCTCGTATACTCACGTAAGTAACGTGACGACGGTGAGAATCAGCGGTGGTTCGAATCGCGTCGATACGGGGTATGTGAACGGCCGCTCTGAACGCAATGGCAAACTACTGAGCGTAATCTTGCCAAGAAATCAACAACCAGCTGAAAGATGCTGCGTGTGTTTCTAGGTCTCCTTTAATTTCCTTTCTGTTTAAGAAGGCACACTTTCTGTATATACAATTCCATCCATCCATCATATGCCATACCGATAAGCGTGGGCGGTCATGTTCTGCCATCTCACTCGATCACCAGAGTCGTGGATCAGCTCCGTGCTCCTGTCTCGACCATGCCACGTGGCCAAGCCATCCACATATTTACTTCTCGGTCTTCCCCTTGGTCTCTTCCCTACAATCTTGCCAGTCGTCACCAAGTTCTCTAATTCATTTCTTCTCATAACATGCCCCAAAAAATTTTGACTGTCCACGTCTAATTTCTCTAATCAATCTACGATTTTCATTTGTCTCCTGTAGTACTTGGTCATTGGTTTTTCTATCTGTCCATGGTATTCTTTGCATTTTCCTCAGAAACGACATTTCTGCAGCCATCAGATATTTTTAAGCTTGACTGCACATTGTCCAAGTTTCACATCCATACAAAAGAATTGGCTCTATGTACCCCCTCAAGACTCTGTTTCTCGTTTCAATTGACATCTTTTTATTGGTCAGAATGTTTTTCATCTTGCCAAAGGCTACTTTCGCAATGGCGATTCTTGTTCTAATCTCTTCAAGGCATCTGCCATCAGATGTTATGACTGTTCCGAGATAATTGTACCTATTCACTTGTTGAAGAATATTCCCATTTACTTGTATATTACTTTGTGGTACTTCGTTCTTCCTAGTGACGACCATAACCTGTGTCTTCTTACAATTTAATTCCAACCCCAGCTGCTCACTGTGGACAACAACCGCGTCTACGAATTGTTGCAGCTCCTGTGCATTGTCTGCAATCAATACTGTATCATCTGCATATCTAATGTTATTTATGTTTCGTCTTCCAATGTTGATTCCATTTATGTCTTCTACATTTCTGAAAATATTTTCTCTGTATAGGGAAAAAAGATCTGGAGACATTACACATCCTTGCCTAACACCTCTCTTAATAGGTTGATATTGTCCCACTTCATTATCAATCCTTATGGCAGCTTGTTGTTTCCAATATATGTTTTTTATAAGTCTAATGTATTTCCCATCAATTTGTAGATCTGCAAGCATATCCACTATGTTGACATGTCTAACTCTATCAAAAGCCTTTGTGTAGTCAATAAAGCAAAGATGTCTATTCTTGTTACTTCTATAGCACGTTCAATAACTGTTCGCAGCATATACACAGCATTTACTGTACCCTTTCATTGCCTGTTGTCGAATACTGTTAGTTGGTAACCTACTTTTGTGACTGAAAATACTTCGTTACCCAATAATAGAATTTATTGTTTAACTGAAGTCTTCCCTGGAAGAGTCAGAATCTGTGGGCTAGGTCTGGAGTGTGTCGGTATGTGTCTGTGTGAGCGAGAGAAAGAGAGAGAGAGAGAGAGAGAGAGAGAGAGAGAGAGAGAGAGAGAGAGAGAGAGAGAGAGAGAGAGAGAGAGAGAGAGAGAGAGAGAGAGAGAGAGAGAGAGAGAGAGTTGCCTAATACATCCTGCGATGTCACTACGTTGTCGTCTATACAAGTCTACCAATATGTATTTTTGTATTGACTATTAAAATACTGTTCGCCTGTCGGTCATGTGTTTGAATACCCCATTTAGGCATGGCATTATTTCTTTTTTTTTTGAACTGAGTGGGTTCCAAAGTCGACCAAGAGTATGCCATTTACCAGAAAATTTTCTGCGGCCGTGCGGAAGAACTATATCTTCCATCAAGTGCTAACTGATCTATAAACAATATGCACCATATACCTAATAGCCTCAAGGCAGGGAAACAGGCAATAATTTAAACTTAACCAAGAGCTATTGACATTACGACATATATTTCCAGGTCAAACAGGCGGTGATATCCTCCAACTTTGAGAAAGTGATGAGGGCCAGAGCCTTGGTGTTTAACGAGTCGGCCTTCTCTCCCGACATCCAACGCCAGTTAATAAAAATCAAAGACATCGGAACATCGGCGCAACAAAACGAAACAAAGGTTCAGGAGGTAGGTTATATAATAACTCTTCACATCATTAACTCTTATTGTACCACACGCCATCTTAAATAGCTCAGCAATCGTCGCAAATACCTCAAACACTCCAATTAAAGCAGCGACGAGAGTTGACTATAGAATTTCCATCCATCCATCATGTGCCATGCCGGTAAGCGTGGGCGGTCATGTTCTGCCATCTCACTCGATCACCAGAGTCGTGGATCAGCTCCATGATTCTGTCTCGACCATGCCACAAGGCCAAGCCATCCACCACACAACATGATTTTCTTGGCATCTATAAAGAAGGTAGTTTGCCATTGCTTTCCTTCCTAGCAGTGACCATACTGGTCAGTGACCGTAGCCATTGTCTCCTCAAAAAAGAGATCCTCTGCCTACCGTCGTGAAGGTGGAGACCATAACCTAGAAACTATCTGTCGGCTGCTCCTATCTTCATCCACCACCTGCACCCATGGCTTCACGTAACCCTGATCGGGGGGAGGGGGGGGGAGGGTCTAAACGGGTACTCCACCTTGCCCAAGGGTGTCCCGTAGGCTAGCGGAGGGAAGGAGGCGCCTTACTTCTCCTTTGATAGGGGATACCCCTACCCCGCTACCCGCTATAGAATTTCAGGTTAAGTCAAATATATGACTCGAATCCCAGTCCATTATTTCTACAAGCCACTGTTGGTAATCTGGGTGTTAACATGTGGTGGAATGTTCAGTCTTATGCCGATCTGAAGCTTCAAAGTATTATTACCAATCTGACTCAAAAATTACTTTCTCAACGAGCTTGTCAAAAAGAAATTTATTAAAACCTTAATCTAAGAATTAACATCAATCTCGTCAACATATTTAAGTGATTTACAATTTTCAGCCAGACGTGAGACTACTGTGTTTGTAATATTTCAATACACGTCTAGAGAGAGAAGACGAGGACAGTCAAGATTTGTTGGGGGAACATTATGAGAAATAAACTTGAAAAATTCTTTATAACTGCCAAGGTTGAGGGGGAAAAAGCACGAGGAATAAAACGAGATAAATATTTTATGTCTGACCACATGCCATTTTAGTGACAAGAAAACATGCCTGATCTAAGACTAATGATAGTGTGAGATACGAATCATAATCGCCTATACTTATCTGCATGACACTTGACGTTGAGATGACTATGCATATGTGACTAATTCTGATAACCGAGGGATTATATTCATTTCTTGTCTTTTACAGTATGTTACAATGTCTTTCTGACAATGCGCTCAAAGGTGAATGTACAATCAGAGAAAGTACAGAACAGTGCCTTACATCTGATCAGTGAAACAATGAAATAACAATCGACAGCGACATGTACAATTCACACACTTTTAGTATCTTGATACTTGAAGAGATAAAAAAAAAAGTTCGTTGTATATTCTTTATACGACGTGGCAGTCAAAACAAGCATTTTTTTTTTATGTTTACGTTCAGTAACTTACTATTGCTTTTGAACGACCGGAATTCATATCTGTGTATTGAAACAAACGCAAATCTGTCTGTTGCTAACTCGTCCGCAGCTGTGTTCCGAACGTGATATGTCGGATTACGAATTTCGTTTGTAACGAGGCTGAAGAGATAGGCAGCCAA
>JACEFZ010000277.1:0-100000 GCA_014155875.1 Cepaea nemoralis | reverse complement strand
TCTGGACAGACGACGGATGGATTCTGTGATGTGGGGAAAAATCCCCTAGCTCACAGACAGACAGGACTTTTGTTGTACGAGACAAACAAGTCCCAGATGAAAGCAAACTAGACGGCGGATTGATTCCAGTCAGTCTAAAAACAGGCGGAGAAAATCAGACTCTGGACTGATTAGCGTCCAGACTTTTTGGTGACGTCACGCAAGCCCCGATTTAAAACCAGTTGCGGTAAACAAGTTGGAGTGAGTCGACCAAAAATTATGAAGTGTTAAAGATCGGCGCAGTATTCCGAGTTGTGTTAATTGAAAGAGACTATAGTGTCATAGTGTTGATATTTATCGGCGGACATAGATCCAGTCTGTGATTGTATAGTCTCAATCATCAACCGGAATAGGCATATGGTAGTCTATTAATCATATCTAACTTAGAGTATGATTAGGAATAGAGTACAGTACTGTGCGGTGATAGAATGTTCTATAAGTGCGGTGCTAGAAAGTATTATAGGAGCGTCGGCACTAGTAACCTATTGTGTAGCTTTAACTAGCTTGTGTAATATATCATTTAACTCAGGGAGTTAAGAGCAATGTAGTGGGATAATAATTAGAGAGATTGAGGATGGTTGGGAGGGATGAAGGGAATGTGAAATTGTAGGATCTTCCAGTAGGGCATCTGCTGGGTTTCTACCCGTTTCCTTTAATCTTTCCTTGTGGTTCCATGTCTCAGACCAATGTGATGAGCTATTTGGCCGTATAACAGAGTTCGGTTCTCTGTTATAGATCTGAGTGCTGCTATCAGCCTACACACACCTAATTAAGGTCAGAATTGAGTTGCTCTCACCAGGGGATTCTCTATTCTACAGGTTCCACTTACAGGTGTACTTGTTGATGGTGATACGATATACTACCAAGAAGTTAGTATCAAAGTTGAAGAAAAATGATGGCTCACGGATAGAAGACAGAGGTTACTGAGAGGATTGTACACTGGGCTCATGGCCTAGTTGGTCTGCAGAAACCTGACTTCTGCTGAGCAGGACTTGATGAACATATGTGGGATTTTTTCCTTGAGTGATATGCTACATCACTGTAGAATCAGAACACTATACGTAACACATATACCTATATATATATATATATATATATATATATATATATATATATATATATATATATATATATATATATATATATATATATATATATATATATATATATATATATATATATATATAACCAGTGACTTATGAACAGTTATATTTTCCCATGTGACATTTAAGTTATTGGAAAGATTCTCTAATCAACAAACATTATTGAACAGTGTAAATTCACAGTGTTTGCTAGAGTGAAGACCAATATCAAACAGTGTCTATCATTGATGACCAGCGTCCTGATTTTTCGAAAGTGATCGGAGAAAGTCATCACGTGGCCGGAGAAACATCTTCTTGGTGAGGTTTTCTGTCCGGAATACTTGGTGCTGTTGAGTGCTCAGCACAGTGATGTAACTAACTTTGCTCCTGATTCACTGGTCTGATTCTACATACACCTTAGAATATTTGACACACATTCTACACATTACACACACACATTTCTCACACACATACTCTTTGCTTTAATAAATTATTCTCTTGTATTTAATTGTTAAAGCTATAGTTGTTGAGTATGTTGTGTTGGAGAAGAATGAGAGGGGGCATGATCCAGGGGTGAGTGAGAGTAAGAAAGAGGTGTCTACAGACTGAAGAAGTTTTGTGGACGGATTCTGGTGGTTTCTCTAGAATAATAATATTGGGTTAATAAAATGGTGGGTGTTGATTCCCCTCACTCCAGGGACGACACTAAAGTAATAAAGGATTACTACGACACTTACTTAGATTCAGGGTAAGAGAAACTGTGGCCTAAGAAAACCTACATCACGCTAGCATGCAAGTACATTGTGAAACAGACTTATGCTCAGCGAAAGAGATGACTGAGAACGGGAATGGTTGAGGGACATGATATGATGACGTCAACATCATTCTTCGGACCGGCAGACCTGATGAATGAGTGTTTAACCACAAATGGCTGAGTGAGTGTACCAGTGACCTACGTTAAGAATATTTTTGGCCTTTGACAGAATGCCAAGGCAGGTTTAGTCGTGTGACAGGAAACCCTTTGTCTTCAAGTTGTCTTTGAGCATGAATATTAATGAAAAAATCGTACAGCAGGGAAATACGTGCGTAAAACATTCAGTGTAATCAAAGTAATTGTTTTGTTATTCTCATATCCTTTACAGGACATCGCTGTCAAAATCAGCAAATTTCAGCTGATTGTTGATTTCTTGGCAAGATTACATTCATTAGTTTGTCATTGCTTTCTGAGCGACTGGCTCACATATCCCGTAAGTTACCGACGCGGAGAGAACAGCTACCAATTCTCGTGCACGTCACGTTACTCACGAGAGTATATGGGATTACTGAGAAAGTCGTGTTATTCCTAGACCAGGGAGACCGGCTCATATGCGAACCAAAAAAAAACGAAAGTAAAGCACTGATCGCTGGTGGATAAACCAACTATATCACATTACCAACAGCCCAGGGGATAAAATATTTGTTGATGATGATGATTGTGGTAGTAGTGGGCGAGATGATTTTGATACTTAACTTGGCGATGATGATGATAATTATGGTGTTAATGGTAGTGATGATTATGCTGATTGTGATGATGATGTTGGTGATGATGATGATGATGATGATGATGATGATGATGATGATGATGATGATGATGATGATGATGATGATGATGATGATGATGATGATGATGATGATGGTGGTGGTGGTGCTGTTGTTAATAACGTATGGTGATTCATCATCATCATGAAGACTATGACAATGATGATGATGTTGATGGCGATGGTGGTAGTAAAGGTGTTGATAATCTTGATGGTGATAATGATGATGGTTATGATGATAACTATGATGATAATGATTGTGGTGTTGGTGAGGGTTGTGATGATGATAGTGGTGGTGACAGTGATATCCCTAGGTGGTATACAACAATGTGACGATTCCCCCTGGACTACCGAGGTTCAGATTGGTTGGTGAATCCCCGGGCAGACAGAGCTGCAACTATGAAGTCTCATGCATTAGCGTTCATGTAGACTGAGCCCAGAATAGGGCTTGCATCTGTCGGCGTGAGCTTGGTAGACAAACATTCCTCCCACTCCAGCATCTAAGTACCATATTCACAGGGAAATGTTGCAGAGATCCAAGCTTCTTCCCCTCTCCAAGCTCGCAGGTGTATACAAGATGGGCACTGAAACGTCATACCTATGATGAGGTATATTAGGTCGTGATTCAGAATAACACATACGGGTTGTTTTGGATTAAGCCAGGTCGGTTACGATTTCCTCAAAGAGTTGTAGGTACATTGTTAATAGCCGCCATCTGAGTGCCCAGGAGAATGTGCAGTGCAGAAGATAAGATGAAAAAAATAAAGAAAAAACAGTAGGAAATAGTAATGTTTAACATGCTTCCTCTCATCCTTCTCCCCTCTGGATGTGTAATGGAGTAACACAAAGAAGAGAAAGTAAGAAATATTCATGTTTAACATGCTTACTCTCATCTTCCCTCCTCTCGCTGTGTAATGAAGGAAACAACAAAGAAGAGAAAGTAAGAAATATTCATGTTTAACTTTCTTCATCTCACTCATTCCCCTCTCTCTCTGTGTAATGCAGATATCACTCGTGTCCTGGCGACATCCAGGGATTATAACCAGCTGCTGGCCCTGTGGTCAGGCTGGAGGAACCAGACCGGCAAGAAGATGAGAAATCTCTTCACTAGATACGCGCAGCTCAACAACGAGGCTGCTCGCTTTCTAGGTAAGAAGGGCATTCTACTTATTCTTCTACTTCTTCTTCTTAAGAGAGAGAGAGAGAGAGAGAGAGAGAGAGAGAGAGAGAGAGAGAGAGAGAGAGAGAGAGAGAGAGAGAGAGAGAGAGAGAGAGAGAGAGAGAGCAGACAGACAGAGAGAGAGAATATTTGTAAGAGTGTATGTATAAGTAAAATTTTATTAGTGGGTTTGAGATTGTGAGTGAGTATATATGTATGCGAGGGAGTGGGTATTTGTGTGTTATTGACTAAGTGATATGTAAATGACTAAGTATGTATGCAGGTATGGATGTATGTATGCATATGTGTGTATGTGTGTCTTCTTGCCTGTCTCATAACATGGTCATATGCAGTTGTTTATATTCACACATTCATTTGACAATGATTTTTCCCGATATGATTGCGACAATGACAGAAATATGAATGCACAATAGATAATTGATGTGCAAAAGATGAGTGTCTGGAATTGCCGAATGTTGTGACACTTTGAAAATAAAGTTCGTTTTTTTTCTCTCGCTCGTGCTTCTCCTTCCTTCTCTTCCTTCTTCTACAAGGAGGCTTCACGTGAAAACCTTAAATGTTTTGTTTTTGTTTTGTTTTCTTTTGTTTTTGTGACTATATTCTGAAAAAGTAAAAAACAAATGTATCAGTTTTCGGTGTGGTCACCACTTCGTTCACTACAAGTCCTCCAGCGCCGATGAAGTGCTTGGATTCCTGTAGAACAAAAAAAGTTTAGTTTAGTTTAGTCGACGGATCAACATCATGGCACACGTGTGTACCCCATAAGTGCTCCTTTCTACTCCTAACTCAAGCCTGAGTCCGGAGAATCTCAGCTCAGTGCACGAACACCGTAGCACCGCCGAGGATTCTGAAATACTTTGGGTAGATTTTTTAACCTGAAATTTTCCCCAGGCAGCGCCGTTAGGCTTTTTTGTTTTGATTTCCAACTGCCAGGGGATTATTTACGTGCGCAACAATACACATGGGTGTCCGATCTCACTACCCAGAGACCAGGGGAAATTTTGTTACTAGAAGTCCACGTGACAAAATGCCCTCCTCACCGGGGCTTGTACCCGGGACATCCAGCACTTGAGGCGGACACCATGCCTGAGACCACTCAGCCTGCCCACCCCCCCCCCACCCCCCCCCCCCCCCACCCCCCAAGAAAGAAAAAAGGTATATGGAGTCACTACTCGGTGTGCCTGAACCAATTGTGAACAGTCTTTCACAGATGTCACGCTGTGTTGACACGTCCTACTCCACTCATACACTTGCTGGACTGACAGGCATGCATCATCATTCAGGACATTCGCTGATGAATTTCTATAGGTGCCACTCCTTCATTAATCAAAAAAAAAGGGATAACAGAAAGCGGCTCCTCTTTGCTGTATGTCAAAAGTGGGGCTGCCAACTTTAAACTCTTTTATGGCGTCACCGTGTTCGTCTGCACCGTGATGCCACGTACTAAAGTTTTCATTTGATGCCCCTCCGTATTTTCTTATGCTTCTATTTTTTGCTGCTGCTGCTGCTGCTGCTTCTTCTTCTTCTTCTTCTTCTTCTTCTTCTTCTTCTTCTTCTTCTTCTTCTTCTTCTTCTTCTTCTTCTTCTTCTTCTTCTTCTTCTTCTTCTTCTTCTTCTTCTTCTTCTCTTCTTCTTCTTCTTCTTCTTCTTCTTCTTCGGATGGCAGGCCAGGAACAGACCTAAACCATCATACCTCTACAGTCCTCTCTGTTATCTGCTATTTTGATAAAGCTGGTTGAGCTTATGATATTTTTTTAGGCTAAGCTGTTTTCATCTTTTCACATATACCTTTCTGTGTCTGCTTCTGTCACTCTTACCTAGTATTTTCTAACGTAAGACGCACTTTTCTGTTCCTCTTCCTACGCCCATATTCCTCTTACATATTATGTCTGTTCTGCATGGTTGTGATAAGCAATCTTGTTAAATAAGCAGCTCTCAATACATCAGCTTTGGTTTTATGACCTGTCAACTATATTGTTTACATTCTTATCAAAGACTGTATCCACGGCTCTAGTTTCTTCACCACCTAATTAATCATTGTCTAGAACTCGCATCTACGTAGAAGCAGAAGCCAAACATGATTGTTTATTAAACTGGTGTTTGTAGTGGTCGTGGTGTGTCTGTTGTGCATAACATTAGGAAAGACCTAGGCGGATGTTTGTCGTCGCGATTGTTGTCTGGAGTAGATGTCAATTAGCGGTTTGGGGCCAAAAGGGTCGGGGCACCACAGGAGCGCCAAAACAACAGCCCCCTAGGGATCCAACCCCCGGGGCGCACACCAAGCGGTTTGGGGCCAAAAGGGCACCACAGGAGCACCAAAACAACAGCCCCTCTAGGGCTCCAACCCCCCGGGGCCCCACCCCCCTAGGCCCCGGGGCGCCATCCTCTCGGAGCGCAAGCACGGGTCGCCTACAGGCGACCGAGCCGCTGATTTAGAGGGTATCATCCACAGACATACCAAGATGCGCACCGCGAAGAACAACTGTAAGTGGCTACGGCTACATTCCACGGAGCCCTGCAATCGAAGCTGTATGAGGGACTACTGCAAAGTCCATGCAGTGCTAATACGGAAGGGTTCATTTATTAAACCATGTCGGAAATGTGGGAAGGGGGTCAACAACCTCCTAGAACTATGCAAAGAATGTGGATATGACAAGGAGTATCACCGAATCTGGTACGAAGAGAATGTAAAGGACTATAATGCAGAGATTCGTCGAATTGCTAAGATTATAGTGGATTGAACTTTCAATTAGAGAGAGGTGAAGTCATCAGTGTACTTACACACCAGCTTGTTAGAGACTGACGGATCTGTGTATTTAGCCATGCCTACGCTGGTTCAACTGAAACAGCAAGCCCGCGAGTATGGCATGCCATACAGTGGGAGGAGGAAGGCCGTTCTTGAGGGGGAAATATCCAGAGCGCGTGAGATGGCTAGGGCCTCCCTGCTCGAGAAGAACCCCAATCTACATGGGGCACGACTTGAAGCAGGGATTACCACCGCTCTGAGATTTGTACACGGCACCGCCGCGGACCGAGCCGCGATCGTCGCCGAGCGACGACACCGCGCCCGGCAGCGTGCTCAACGCCACGCCGACCTCGAAGCAGAGTTCCTTGCCCGAGCTGATAGTGTGCGAGATGAAGTGGCTGAGGGGATGGCCGCTTTAATTCGCAACGCGCCTGAATTGAAACTCGCCCGGGAGATTGAGGGGAGCCTGAGAAAATATGAAGCAATCGTCCCAGAAGGTAGCAACTATGAAGAGCCTGCAACATTTATGTATTCGATGAAGCCCTGCCATCAAAGCCCTGGTAGGTAAAAGGGTTGGGGGATTATGGTAGTGTTAAAATGCAGCTGTATCTCCATCTAAAATACTCTCGCTTCACCCCAGAAGGTGAAGAGATTACTGCCATCGCCACCCATGGAAGCAGGAACTATGAAGTACTGCATGAGGGGGATATTGATGAGGGGCTGGACCTGGCCATAGCCAAGATATTCGCTGACAGTGAATGCTTCACCTCAGGGGGCTCTGATTGGGCCTATGATGAGTGTGTGCAGCTCGACCTCTACATAGTAAAATACCAACCATTCCGAGGCTCTAGCTACTTCGCGACTCCCAGCTTCATTCCACCACGTAGTGTTGTGAATGTAAAGAATGAGGACAACCGCTGCTTTGAATGGGCCATACTCTCAGCACTCTACCCAGTAGCACATGGAGAGCATCCTGATAGGCTCAACAATTATAGAGCCCACCTGGGAGAGCTAAACTTTGAAGGAATCGAGTTCCCAGTGCAACTGACCAGCATTGCTAAGTTTGAAAAACAGAATCCTACCATAGCCATCCGGGTCTTTGGGTGGAAAGAAGGACCGACCATACTCCGAACCAACAAACTCCAGCGCACCCAAATCAACCTCATGCTCCTACGTAAGGATGAGAATAGACACTATGTCTGGGTCAAGGATGTGGGGCGGCTTCTATATGGAAACAGTAAATACGAGGGTAAGAAGTATCCATGTCTCAACTGTCTCCATGTACACTCCTCTCAGGAAACCTTGGACCAACATGTGCCACTCTGTCAAGGTATCAACACAGCCTGTCAGGTGAATGTCATGCCTAAAGAGGGAAAGATGAATTTCAAGTCCCTCCAGAAACAGATGAGGGCTACCATACATCATATACGCAGACTTTGAGACCTTGAACGTTCCAGTACATGGTGCGGCAATGGATCCAAGCCAGAGCAACACGCGACAGCTTGCCCAGCAGCCCCCCTGTGGCTTCGGCTACACCATTGTACGCTGCGACGGCCTCACCTCAAACCCTGTCGTATATCGAGGGGAGGATGCTGCCGATGAATTCCTCAAACGCTTGGGACAAGAGCAGGCCACCATCCACCACAAGTTACAGCGGCCGGCTCTGATGGTGCTGGGGCAAAAAGACCGTGAAGACTTTGCCTCCGCCACCACCTGCCACATCTGTAAAGAGCCGCTGGAGGAGGACAAGGTGAGAGACCACTGCCATATTACAGGCAAATACCGGGGTGCAGCCCACAATGTCTGTAATCTGGCATGGCGCATCAATAGAGACAAGCTGAGGATACCTGTAGTCTTTCACAACCTCAGAGGATACGACTCCCACATCATCATGCAAGCGGCCGGCCGTCTGGACTGGGGAAAAAGAACAGTCTACAAGAAGAAGAAAAACGGCCAATGGCAAACCAAACAAGTAGACAACACAACAATCACCTGCATACCAAACACCCTAGAGAAGTACGCCTCCTTCACCATCGGACAGCTGCAATTCATTGACAGCCTACAGTTCATGAATAGCTCTCTAGACACCCTGGTAGGGAACCTCAGCGAGCTGACACACTGTGGCAAATCAATGGCTCTGACACGTAGAGGCAACGACATAATCTCAAGATGTGAGACGTGCAACACTGAGAAGCACACCCCCTGGGCTGTCTTAATGAGTAAGTTCAGGACCACGCTAAGCCAGAGTCAGTCACATCTCCTTCTCCGCAAGGGTGTATACCCCTACGAATATATGGACAGCTTCGAGCGCTTTGCAGAGGACCGCCTACCACCCAAAGAGGCATTCTACAGCAAGCTCACCCGAGAAGGAATCAGTGACTCTGATTATGCCCACGCCCAGAAAGTGTGGCAGGAGCTCGATTGTAAAACACTCGGAGGCTACCATGACCTATACCTGAAAACAGACGTCGGTCTGTTGGCTGATATGTTCGAGGCATTCCGAGACACCTGCATGGAGGTATATCAGCTCGACCCAGCCCACTACATCAGTGCACCCGGCCTGGCATGGGACGCACTCCTAAAAAAGACGAAGGTGCAACTCGAGCTCCTAACCGACTTGGATATGCACCTCCTCTTTGAGAAGGGTCTCCGAGGGGGTGTGGCCATGGTCTCCAAGAGGTATGCTAAGGCCAACAACCCCAAGACTTCAGACTATGACCCCACAACACCCAATTCATGGATCATGTACCTCGATGCAAATAACCTGTATGGATGGGCCATGATGGAATACCTCCCCACCGGCGGGTTCCAATGGGCCAATCCAACTCTCGAGGAGGTACTCAACACCCCCGACAACGCCCCAGAGGGATGGCTTGTTGAGGTTGACATGAAGTACCCAGCACATCTACATGAAGCCCACAGCGACTATCCACTAGCTCCAGAAACCATGACCGTCCCCGAGGCCTGGTTGAGCAGCTATCAGCGCGAGCTCCAGAACAAACTGGGGGGGGGGGGGGTAAGTTCACGGAGCAAACAAAGCTGGTACCTCACCTCCACAACAAGGAGCGATACGTCGTCCACTACCGCAATCTCAAACTCTATCACAGCCTCGGTCTAGAGGTCACCCAGATCCACCGAGCCATCAAGTTCAATCAGTCCCAATGGATGAAGCCCTACATAGAGATGAACACCTCTCTACGAGCCCAAGCCAAATCAGAATTTGAGAAGGACTTCTTCAAGCTGATGAACAATGCCGTCTTCGGGAAGAGTATGGAGAATGTTCGCAAGCGTATCAGAGTCAACCTTGTCAGAGGCGCCGAGACTGATCGACTCCGAAAATTAATCGCCAGCCCCAACTACGAATCGTGTAGAATCTTCAACGGCGGACTGGTGGCGGTGCACAGCATCAAGAACAAGGTCCAGCTGAATAAACCCGTCTATTGTGGGCAGGCCATCCTGGACCTATCCAAGCATCTCATGTACGACTTCTGGTACAACCGGCTTAAACCCCAATATGGTAAAAGACTCCAGCTCTGCTACACAGATACTGACTCCCTTCTACTTCAGGTGGAGACTGAGGATGTGTACGCAGACATGAAGGCCCACCCTGACTGGTACGACTTCTCTGATTATCCACGTGACCACCCCAACCATTCGACTGCGAATAAAAAGGTGGTCGGCAAATTCAAAGACGAGTGCAATGGTCGTTCGATAGCCGAGTTCGTCGGTCTCAGACCAAAGATGTACTCAATCCTAGAGGAGGCCACCAACATCAAGAAAGCTAAAGGAGTGGCTCGGACAGTTGTGAAGAAGGACCTCAGACACGAACACTACAAGGACAGTCTGTTCAGCCAGCGTGAATACAAACACACACAGGTTGCCATACGAAGCAAGGGCCACCAGATAGGAGTTTATGAGATGAACAAAACATCTCTGAGCCCCATGGACACGAAAAAGTGGATTTGTGCTGATGGTATCAACACTAGGGCCTACGGTTTCCTAGAATCCTGCTAGGGGGTAGCTGTGTGTCTGGAGGAGCAATGAGCAGCACCTCGCGCACAAAACCACGAGCCGGCCCATCCACCAGGTAGTAAAGAGTGGGCTGTCCCTCTTGCTGGGTGATATGACTAATCCTGTGCAAGGTCAGCGACCATGTTGGATCAGTGGCCCGACGCAGGCCCCCTTCAAGCTCGCCAGCTGAATAGAGATACCTGACCTGCGAGTCGGCTGGAATCACCGGTTCCTTACGCCCGATAGCGCGGCGGGCTGGCGCGGCTGGAGCGTGGGAGACGGACGAATCCTTAATTGCCTCAGCCGGCTTCCTACCAGTCAAACGAGTCACCTCATTATTGATCGCAGCGACTACCTGGGGCAGAGCTCTCACCCATTCGACCGACCGTTCATCTGAGCCTCGGGCAGCGAGCAACAACTCCTGGGCATATTGGGCCCCGAACAGTCTCTCTGCCAGAGTGCGATTGAACCGCTCGACAATAGCCTGCTGACGATGGTTCCCAGCCTGCCCACGACGTACCTGTGTCTTATGCTTAGCCACCAGCTGACTGACGGCACCCATAAACTCCCGCCCGGGGTCAATCTGCAAAAGATTAGGCCACCTGAGCGGCCCGCGTTTATAGATCCGTCCAAGCGCTGATGCGACCGCGTCGCTACTCTTGTCTGTTAGCGGCTCAGCCTCCTTATAGCGCGAGGCAACATCGACCACCGTCAAGGCATACCTATAGGTCCTGGCCGTGCGGCCAGAACCAACGCGATCATGTGGGAGAAACAAAAGATCTGCTTGATGGACAGCATTCGGTGTGGACTCGGCGATGTGGGGTCGTGGAATATAGCGAGGCCGCGGCAGGTAGATTTGCCAGATAGCCTGCTTCTGAAGCCACTCCCTAGCCTCAGTCTCACTGACCTTAGCCGCAGCAGCCAACTTTTTCACAGCTGAATGTCCTTTCCAATAACCTTGCGGGCTGTAGTAAACACGCTCCATTATTGTAAGGACCATATCACATATCTCTATAACAGCCATCCCAAGAGGGAGCCCAAGACGGGGATGTCCTTGATTGGTGACTTGGGTCCAAAGATGATTCCTTTCCCACTAACAATCTGACTCTTCCTTCCACCACACACAACGCAGGTGCCACGCTTAACCGACCGACCATTCTTCATCTTGCTAATCGTCCCACCCTTAGTGGGGGTCTGTCTCTTACACCGAAAACAATACATATTGATATACTACAGATGTCTATATATTCAAAACGAGGGCGCACCCATACCAAAGCGGCTCTTGGCAGACATCAGGGCCGAGACTATGCGGGCATCGCGACTCTCCCAGTCGGGGGCAGATGCTGCAATATTTTCAGCCGCCGCGGCTAGGACATCATCAGCAACGTTGCGGTTAGCTGTATCGCTATGAGCCGCATAAGCAATGTCGTGAGCCTTGCAGGCGCGGTCGAGTGTGTTGACCCCCTCATAGCCTTGGGCCATCCGCTTATCTAGTTTAGTGAAAGGGCCACAGTAGCTATATTTCCCTGTATTCTGGAACGAGCCTCCAGGAACATCCTCAGAGCTGACGCCCTCAGGCAGCCTCATATGCAGCTCAGGCAAAGGCAACATATTCAGTGCTTTGTTGAGGAGCCCCATACCAACAATCTGGCTCTTCTTAGCACCACAAACTTCACAGAGACCGCGCCTGGTTATTCGACGATTTTTCAGCACAACCTCCGACTCCTCCAGCGTAGGAGTCTGCTTCTTACAGCGCAGGCAATACATATTGAAGATATTGCAAATATGTATATATTTAAAATGGAGATAACCAACTTCGACCTTGAGGACAAAGCCCGCCACCACCACCACTGGCTGCTGCCGGACACCGTTCGTTGTGTTGTGTGCGGGCCATCGGGGTGCGGAAAAACAAACATGATGCTCAACCTACTACTGAAGCCGGGCTACCTAAACTATGACCGACTGCACCTGTACTCGAAGTCTTTGGGACAGGACAAGTACCAGTTCCTCCAGGATTGGGCCGAGTCTGTCGGGGAGGTTGCGGGGCAAAATATTGCCTCCTGTCATAGCTCAGCCGAAGACATCATCCCCGTTGAGGACCTGAACCCTGAAGAGAGAGCTGTCATGGTCTTTGACGATGTCATGCTGGAGAAGCAGGGACCGATCGAGAAGTACTTCTGCCAGGGCCGGCACGGCGGTGCCGACACATTCTACCTAACCCAGAGCTTCTTCAGAATTCCCAAGCAGGCCATCCGTGACAATGCCAATCTATTGGTGATCTTCAACCAAGACACGAAGAACCTGCGCGCCATCCACGATTCCTATGTTGGTGGTGATATGCCCTTTGATGAATTCAGGGAGTTCTTCACAGAGTGTACTAGCAAACCTTACGGTTTCGCAGTAATCGACCTGACCAGCAAGGCCCACGATGGTAAATACCGATGTGGGTTCGATCGGTTCTATATCCCAAAGTCTTCTATTTAGATATATATGTCATTGCGATAGCAACAACATGTGGGCTGATGTGACTAACCAAACAAAGCGTAACGCCTTTGTGAAGGATTATCTAGCGCGTCGGGACCGCCTGAAGCAGCGGTTTCTGGCGGAGAGGGTGGGGGAAGCAGATTTACAACAGGAGGCAGCCAAACTCTTCACACCAATTACTAAAACTGTAGCAGATAGGTCAGCGCAACAAACGGGGGCAATAAGCCAAATGGTCCAAGCTCAGACCGGTGAGTTGGCTAAAATAGCAGACAAACAGACCGGTGAATTGGCTAGACGAACAAACAAACAAGCTAACGAGCTAGCTCAGGCCATTGTGGCATTGAACAGGACCATTGAGGACAGAGCCAGAGCCCTGGAGGAGGCCAGAGCAGGGGAGGCCATAGCCCCAGAACCCCCTTCAGGACCTATTATAATTGATGTAGATCAGGGCTTGGACGGGGAAATCATTAGTGGGAAATATAAGTACCCAATGCCTAGCGCGCTCCTCAATGAGTCGGATGAT
Source organism: Cepaea nemoralis (assembly GCA_014155875.1). Lineage (NCBI taxonomy): Eukaryota > Metazoa > Mollusca > Gastropoda > Stylommatophora > Helicidae > Cepaea > Cepaea nemoralis. Next base: position 86,358 of record JACEFZ010000277.1, on the reverse strand, counting down.
GCACTTCACGGCATCCTTGATACCACCGCAAAACTCAATTCAAACACACTCGGGGGGAAGAAGAGGAGGGTCGGCGTCACTAGGGTAGAGATTGAACAAATAGATCGAGATATTGCAGCTATACAAGCATTCAGGGAGCGTGTTAAAACTATATTGGACAATCGACAAGAGGTTATCGTCCGTGGGAATGGGTTGAAACTCCGAGGGAGCAAATTCGGCACCCTAACTATTGATCCCGCAGCTCTGGCTGCGGGCCGGTTGCAAGCTTTTGACGGGGACACCCTAGTATTGTCGGCTCCAGCAGATGAGACGCTGTACGATCTCCTAACCAAGCGGTTCGTCAAAACAAGACAATACACCCCACAGGCTATTGAGACATTTAGCCGGCTGGCCCAACTTGCCAAAATACCAGTCTATAGCAAAAAAGGGGAAAAATACGGACTAATCCGAGGTAGTGGTGTATTATACTACAACGACCCCAACACTCTGGTGGAGCGCCTAGCCTTGTTAGTGGCCTCAAAGGAGGCGGGGAATACAGGTGTTGACACAGAAATATCTGCGATACTGGATGAGCTTATGCGTAGTGGAGTGATCTCTACGGAGCAGGCCATCAAGTTGAACAGAAGAATCTTTGTTCATTAAACATGGAGCTTCAAGTGTTGAAGGACATCCGCGACCGGCTCGCAGCGGTGGAGGTGCGACTCGCACCGAAGGAGAATATATCCCTGGTGGTAACGTCGGATAAAAGCGACTGGACAACCTACTACTCCCCAGCGCTGTACCTTGACCCCCAGAAGTCATACGAGCTGGCCTTGCTGAATCTAGAGACCTACAACTCCATCAGCAATGTTAACTCCACCAACAATACTTTTGTCTACCGTGTGGGGAAGAAGGAGTGGAAAACTATCACTATAGAAGAGGGGGCTTATGAGCTCGCCCAGATCAATAGAGAGATTCAAAGAAAGATGGAGGAGGCCAAGGATTGGGATGAGAAGGCCGAGGAGAAGTATTACATCGCCATAGGACCCAACCCTTCAACCCTTCGGGCTTTTGTAAAGATAACCAGCCCCGACTATGAGGTTGATATGGGTGCTTCAACTTTGCGCAAAATACTGGGGTTCGACCCACAAATACTGACTAAGGGCTATAAAGAAGGGGAGAAACCAATAGACATCTTCCATGTGAATAGCATTCTGGTCAATTGCAATGTGGTGAGTGGGTCTTACCTCGGTGGGGGATCCCACCCCACCATCTACTCATTCTTCCCCAACGTGTGCCCAGGCTATAAGATCTTAGAGTCTCCCAGAACGGCTGTTTACCTCCCTATCACCCAAGTTGGTAGTATACATAGCATACGCGTCTGGTTGACAGACCAAGACGGCGCACAATTAAACTTTAGAGGCGAGCAAATAACTATAAGGCTACATATTCGCAGTGTGTAACCATGTATGTTTTCCCAAGACGTCGGAGGTTGGTAGGTGGGGGGATGTTCGATTGGTTGGGCTCGGCAGCTCGGACGGTTGGAAGTCTGGTCTCTTCAGGTGCTAAGGCGATACCCAGCGCTGTCAGTAAAGTTGCCAAATTTGTTGGCAGCCCCTTAGTTAGGAATGTGGCCAAGACGACGGAGTCTGTGGCCTCCGCAGGGTGCGGCTGCCAAGAAGCTGGTGGACGCGCTCAAGCCTTTACCACCCCAGCTGAAGAGGGAACTCACAGCTAAGAGCGCTGAGGTTTTAAAGCAGCTCGCTGTCCAGCCCACTGTCCAGCCCGATGTCCTGCCCAGTCTGGAGGCGTTGGATATCGCCAGCCGGGGAGGAGGTTTCAAGACAATTAGAGATAAGTCTAGACGTTTATAATATCACCATGGACGAGCAACGCACTTCCATGCTTGAAATTTCCGAGCCTGTGCAAGTTGATGAGGGTATTGAATCCTTTGAGTATCGGGAGTATGAGTCGCAGAACCCAGCTGCCCTCAACCAGAATAACACCATCCAAATTGATATACATGCTCAGGATGCCTTCACACTCCCCTCCAAGAGCTATCTTCTAGTAGAAGGCCGGCTCAGATCGTTTCGAGAGGAATACTATAATGCGAATAGTCTGGTGGCTTTGGTTAACAACGCGGTCGCGTTCATGTTCAACAAAATACGTTACCAACTCAACAACAACACCATCGATGATGTGTCATATCCTGGGCAGGCCACCACCATGATGACTCTTCTGTCGTGTGGGGAGGACTTTGCTTGGGGTGAAGGCCTCAATATGGGTTGGTATAAGGACTCTGATGTGGGGGCTGCTGCGGCGGGGAATTCCGGTTGGGAAAGGCGGCGGCTTATCATGATGGGTAAACCTACAACTCCAGGCAACTTCAGTTTCTGTGTCCCACTCAAATACTTCTTTGGGTTTTGTAATGATTATCAGAAGGTGCTCTATGGCGTCAAGCAGTCCCTACTGCTAGATCGTCAGAACGACGCTCAGGCCATCCACCGCAGTAGTTTCACGCGGGCGGCTGTGCCCGCCGCGGAAGGTAGAGCCGCCGTAACCGCTGTGGTCCCCCCACCAGAGGGTAGGATTGAACTGTCTAAGATTGCCTGGATGATGCCTCACGTTATTCCCTCTCTAACCTATATGAGCTCGCTGATGACTCTGATAGAGAATAAAGTTAGAGTGCCTGTGGCTTTCCGCGCCTTACAGTGTGATAGTTTGGCAGTGCCGCAGTCCACATCCTTCACCTGGCAGTTGGGAGTTAAATCCCAAACAGAGAAGCCTCGGTGGATCCTGGTGGCTTTTCAAACAGCTCGTGAAAATGATCAGACGAAGAACAATGCCATATTTGATCATGTGCGGGTGAAGAATATTCACGCCCTGATCAACAGCGCACGCTACCCCCTAGTGGATCTGAATGTCAACTTCGCTGAGTATAGAACCTCTCGGGCCTACAAAGCTTTTGCAGACTTCAAGGAGGCGTTCTATGGTATTACCAGCCGGGAGTCGTCCAACCTGGTGAGTCCTATAGATTTCGTGGCCCTCTACCCCATACATGTTATTGATTTGCGGGCCCAGTCTGAGGCTATTAAGAACGCTGTTCAAGCTATCACTCTCAAGGTGGAGTTCGATGTTGCTGTGCCTGCAGACACCAAGGCTTTCGCTGTGGTCATTGCAGATAAGTCTCTGTTCTTAGAATCTGACGGCAGGAAGTTTACTACAGTCTTGAATTAAACACTAGAGATATAGTGAAATGACTATGGCGCTGGTATCATATGGGCTGAGCCTCTCTCCGGGGCAGAAAGAGACGTTGGTCAAGGCGGCGAAAGACGGCACTGGTGCCACCCTACGTCTGAGTGTGGGGCAGCTGCACGGTGCTGATAAAGTCGGCCTGACCCAACGTCAGATTAACCACATTAAGAAGAATGTGGCGGTGGGTTCTGGGGCTGAGCTGGTCTTCTCGAAGAGCCAGATCAAAAAGATGGTTAAGGTGGGTGGGTTTTTCCCCGCCTTGGGGGCTGTGATCCCTCTCTTGGCTAAGGCGCTCCCCTGGTTGGGTGGATTGGGGGGGTTGATGGGCGGAGCTGCTGGTGTGGCACAGGCAGTTGATCAGGCTCGTCATAACCGGGCGATGGAGGGTCGGGGTTTTGGGGATGACCTTCTGGGTAGGGTGATGCGTGAAGTGGGTGGTGTGTCTCGCAGTATTGAGCAGTTTGGCCGCCCGAGGAAGGGTCAGGGTTTAGGGGAGGATGTTATGAAGTTGGCACTGGCCGGGCGGCCTCAGCTGGGGGGTTTAGGAGAGGATATTTTGAAGTTGGTGTTGGCCAACCAACCTGGTCTTAGGGACATGCTTGGGGTGGGGGGTAAGGGTGTGTACCTGGCTAGAGGTGGTAAGGGGATGAAAAAAAAGAAGCATTAAGCAACTTTGATATTGAGAAGGCGGCTAAGGATATACCCCACTTCCGCGGTGTGTTTATGCGCGATGGTCTTCCCGCAGCTCTACACAGCCCGGAATGTGGGATTGTCAATCTAGACTCGTCAGAGGGTGAGGGGACCCACTGGGTGGCTTATTACAAGGCGGGGCCTATGGCAGTTTACTTCGATAGTTTCGGGCTTGACCCACCCCAGGAGATCCTGGATTATCTAGGGTGCCCCGTGCGCACCCAAACTTTTCAGTTGCAGAAGGCAGACGATGTGATCTGTGGTCATTTATGTCTTCATGTGCTTCGTGGGCTGGCGGGCGGGCAGCAATTTGAAGACATAATACTGCGTATGGTATAGACCATGTCTGTTGGAAAGTGCAACGGAGGTACAGTTGTCCAGCTCAGCCGAGCCGGGCTCGTGAGCAAGTATGGGGACACTATGCAAGGTACACTATCCATGGGTGGGTTTCGCCTCACTAATGTGGGGGAGCCTTCGGGACCTAGTGATGCCGCTACGCGTGGTTTTACGGAGCGGCTCTCTAAACGTGGAACGCTGACAGAGGAACTAAATATGGGCACCCATAGAATCACCAATGTCGCTGAACCGGTGGGGGAGCAAGATGTGGCCACTAAAAAATATGTTGATGTGCAACATAGGAGCTGCGCTGATAGATGAACAGACTAGAGTTAAGGGGTACTGGACCAATACAAAAAATTATTTGGAAGGTCGATTCGGTGCCTCTGACTGGCCGTTGTGGTTTGTGGTACAAAATCCCTATCTTGGGTGGTCAAATAATAAACCCATTTACCTTTCAAATATGGGAGTACTACCATGCATACTTAACTTCGCTGATGGGGTATATGTAGGCTATGAGGCAGGTCAGTTCTACCTTAAAGGTGATGATAAGGTTTACACCCTTAGTTTGGAGGTGAACAGCCGGCCCCGGCCTGAATATATCGATCGTCCTATCCCAGGGAGCAAACTATATATCAAGCTCCTTCTTAAGGATGGGCCTTTTACAAATTGGGGGGATGTTATGCCAGGCCTTCAAGTAAAATCTCTAGCTCGCGAGGCGGTGGGTTGGGTTATTATTACTTTCGGTGGAAAAGTGGAAGTTACTGATGACCGAATTGCAGTAAACATACTTAAGGATGCTAGGGGTGTTGATACCATCAATCTGAGAGAAGTTAAGGTTTCACCGTGGGTTCATCTTATAAAACTTTTGTATACCAACAACCCTGTCACTGAGGAGGATTCAAAACGTATCACTGCGAATTGAATATATAGGTGCACTACTATACAATGGCGCCCGACCAGACCTTTCGTCTTCAAGAGATCACTAGACTACAGAAGAGTTTGGAGGCTGAGCATGAAAAACGGTCTCTATTGTATAAGAAGTACCATCGGATTGTGAATGTCTTGGATGGGATTGATACAGCACTGATTACGGTGAGTGTGGGACTTCTGTCAACAGCTATTGCAGTCCCAGTCGTCTTCGGTCTAGAGATAGGCGCTCTCGTATGTGGGCTATTGGGGGCGGCCGGCAAGTTGGTGACCCGCAGATGTGCACTTAAAGCCAAGAAGCATGACGAAATCAGGATTTTGGCTGAAACGAAACTTTCAACAATCTCCGATCTTGTCTCGGCGGCCTTGCAGGACCAGGAAATTTCTGATGCGGAATTTAAATTAATTCTGAATGAATCAGTGAAATTTCGACAACAGCAGGCTGAAATTCGGCGCAAAGTTTCTGCCGACTTGAACCAGAAAAAAGAGCTTACTGACTTCACCCCACCAGCCAGAAGCCCGCCTGCTAAATAGCCCGCTAGATAGCGCGCTCTTTTTTCATAGCCTCTTTCACCTCGATGAATTTCTCCAAGGGGTCGTCTACTGGCAAATCTCTTGTCAGAGCCACATAGCGCTCAGCTAGTTCACTATCACAAGTGTGGCACATATCGAATGGTTGCTGTACTACCGTATTACAGATAGTGCACCCAAACACATTCCTACCCTTTTTAAGTAGTTGGAGGTGTTTGTAGCAGAACTCGCCGCGGCACCTGCGATCGCACCGGATCGAGGCCCCTTCTTGCACAAGCCACTTACAATTCTTCATTTTAAGTTTGAGTCGCTAGTCTCTAATTCTGAACTCCGCTCTGGGCCGCGCAATTTTCTTACCGAGAAAAAAATTGTCCCGCTCGCGCGGCTCATAAAACTTGTCACGCAGAAACAAAACGATCACGCTTGCTCCGTTCAGTCACGCTACATCCGGCGTGATCGTTTTAAGCGGAAGTGTGTTGACTGGCGCGCAAGTTTGGATTTATCCAGAGCGAAAAGGTATGTTGCAGAACCATACATCGTGCAGCCACCGATACATCGCCGCTCCACGGTTCACTATCCCAGTCAGCTTCAAATTGGCAGGCTAGACATTCACCCGTTCTACACATCCTCCTCAGCGATTGTTTCCAAACAGTCTGGTGGAACTCCTAAGGACCTCCAACCCCAAGGAGTATGAATGATTATAGTTCCCCCACTTATTCTTCTGCCTTGGCGTCGGATGATCCGGAGATGATAGTCGCAAAAGCGTCGTCTTGAGGGCTTTCCACAAAATGTTGTGGGACTCTTGAACCATTGGCAAGTAGGCATGTCTCTGAAACACAATCCAGTTTCATACCTCTATATGGAAGCAGCTTGATGTCGGTCTTCCTCACAAACTTCCTAATCATCCTATGGAAGACGTCTAGCGTACAACGCTCACACATCTCATAAGGACGCTTAACCCCCCTCTCACAGAATATACACTCTTCTATGGTCACACCCCGCTTCGCTTGTGCATTGTGCCTTGAACAGAAAAGACCAACACAAGACCGACCGCAGCGCAGCTCTGTGCCGAGTTTGGGCCACTCACAGCCATTCATCTTGATATACCCTGGGAGGTTGTAGCTCTAATTCACTTGCGGTGGTGCATTATAATACGACGACGTCCCCTGCGCGACGCTTCAAATCTTTGGTAGTTGCACCAAACCCCTGGGGGGTGGTAGTGGGTCCACTCTCCATCGGTATTCCTCCAACAGTACATACGCTGCCGTGTTGGATTCGCTTTTAACCACTGATGTGTGTCCATGGTGTGTACCTCATACATACTATATCTCTAAGTTGCGCTCCGAGAGGATGGCGCCCCGGGGCCTAGGGGGGTGGGGCCCCGGGGGGTTGGAGCCCTAGAGGGGCTGTTGTTTTGGTGCTCCTGTGGTGCCCTTTTGGCCCCAAACCGCTTGGTGTGCGCCCCGGGGCGGAGCCCCGGGGGTTGGATCCCTAGGGGGCTGTTGTTTTGGCGCTCCTGTGGTGCCCCGACCCTTTTGGCCCCAAACCGCTAATTGACATCTACTTCTGGTTATTTGTAATTATTGTCAGGTAATGACATGATGGCAATTGGGGAAGAGTTAGATGCCAAATTTCGACGTTCACTACGCGAGGGAAGGCTTTGCCACCTATTTCTCTGTGTCTACATGACTACAGAATTTGATGGTCTTATCACTTCAAATACCCACAGTGGGTTATGTTTAGGGACTTGTTTTAGCGGCAGAATTGGGGAGGGGGAGGGTGGGGGAGGGTTCAGTGTAGTTGTTAAGACTTTGCGCTGACATTGGTATAAGCGTGGTCGAGCGAGGGTTCGAGCCCAATCTAGATGTTCGCTAAGAGAGGTAAATACTGGCCGCCTAATCCTCAGTGCACCCAGGCCTACGCAAATGTGGTCGTCCTAACATTTCACAACACACAGCAATGTCATCATGGCTTGTCATTTTGGTGCATAGCTAGTTACTCGGTCAAAAGCATTGGTTTTTATCTTTGAAAGCAATATATAGTTAGTTAGTTGTTATGTATGCATGTTTTACGTCTTCTCAACGCAAGAATGACTTCAGTGCATCATCTTCTTTTTCTAAAGCAAAATTGCGCACCACTTATAAGCGGTCATGTTTGTATCTTGTTCTGTGTTCTTACAGTTTTGCATACACGTTTCTCATATGACTAAGAGAGATATACATGTGTTAGTCTTTGTTATTAACTACCTCTCACACTCAGCGCTCATGGATATAATTGTTTTTCCTTTGAAATGAACCAAGTCTCACTTTTGAAGTCAAAATATTTGGTTGCCTTCATTGTTGTCATAAATTAACTCTCACAGTTAAAAAATAAATGTATGATTGTTTTGGCGTTTTTCATAAACCACTTCACACTGTATCAGATTTTGTCAAGGTGCATCCCCCCTCCCCCTGTATTCATCGTGAAACATTACTCACTGTTTCAGTCCATGTTTGCAGGATACGAGGACACCGGGGACATGTGGCGGTCAGGTTACGAGTCTGACACATTCATCAATGAAGTCAGGAATCTCTTCGACCAGGTGACTCCACTCTACCAGCAACTCCACGCGTACGTGAGAAGACGCTTAAGAGCAGTTTACGGGGACAGCAAGTTTCCTGCCTCGGGTCACATTCCGGCTCATATTTTAGGTCAGTATACAGGAGTATGCCGGTCTCTCTGGCCGAGGGGTTACAACACTTTCTCTCCGTAATCCCATTTATCACAGTCTCGTAGCGGGCGAGAGCTGGGAGCGATTCGATCCCCGCTGGTGACTTGCGGGATAACAGAGCCGGCCGCTCAGAAAGCAATGGTAAACTACTGAGCGTAATCTTGCCAAGAAATCAACAGACAGCTGTAAGATGCTACTGTTGACAGCGATGTACAACAAGCAAAGAAGCTGAGAAAACATGTATTGACAGCGAAAATCTGGTTGTTAATCAATATCATTGACAGACGGAAAGGTGAAAGAGGCAGTCCTACAAATAAAAGACGAGAACAGGTGTAAACGGTAAATGTATTAGAGAAATAGGCGAGGAAAGCCAGTTCTATTCAGCATAATATGAAGAGAAATAGTTTAAAAGCTTAGTTTTAGTGACCTCTGGCAGACATGTGTTAGTGACATAAGGCATACTTAGGAGGAAGGGGGAGATAAAGAGATGCATGTCAACATGGCTTGATTATATGGCATATTTGGAACAAGAACACAGGCTTTGACAGAGACTCTAGTGATCGTGAAATGACAAACCGTGTCTGTCTACGTGTATCAACATCACACATGATGATGATGATGATGATGATGATGATGATGATGATGATGATGATGATGATGATGATGATGATGATGGTGATGATGATGACGATGATGATGATGATGATGATGATGATGATGATGATGATGATGATGATGATGATGATGATGATGATGATGATGATGATGATGATGATGATGATGATGATGATGATGATGATGATGATGTGTGCATGCTGGAGAGTGACTGTGTCCGTGAGTGTATATGAGAATGTTCAAACGCAGATTTCAACTGGAAGAAGCATCTGTTAATTGTCTGTACTTGTTCTTCTATCCACGCGATAAACGACTTAATCAAAATGCTGTCTGTATTTATGAAATGTGTTGATTCCTGAATGCACACACAAATGGAGATCTTCACTACGACAAATGATTTCGTGCGCTGAACTAAAGCTCCCATTATGGAATCTAAGGGAGTAGATTGAAGCACTGGGGATTTTATTCTTGCGAGGTGTACATTACAATTAAAGACGCCCATCTAGTCTTTAGGTTGAAGTGTGTTGACAAAGAAGTATCCAAAGCCATGAAGCAAACAATTCCCTTTATAGTGGTAGAGTGGTTTGCGTGCTCTAAGACTCCAATAGCTATGCCGACGGTAGCGCAACTACTGGTTGGGTCTCCCATTTCGGACAGTTTAAGCGATAGGAACCAAAGAGAGACACATGCCTGGTGCCTTGCAGGTAGACTAGGGACTGTCTAAAAGGCTAAGGAAAGCAAACCCGGAAACAAGGTTCGTCGAAATCAGATATAATGTGCCACTAGCTGGAAGAGACAGTGTAACGCATTTCATTTTGAGATATGGTACGATGCCATACTTGTGGAAGAAGAAATATCAACTTAAGTAAGTTGAATAAAGAACCGGCATCACAGCACTCTGGGCATTTCCATGCTCGCTCGGTCCTCCTCCTTCAGCAACCAGCGAAAAGCCACAATGCTAATGGTACCAGTTGCAATCTGATTATGCCCTCCGACTGGCTTTTCCTCGGAGCACCGTGTATCGGTCAGAACTTCTGTTCATTCCCTTTCCGCACAACACTCCCCAAGTCACGATAATCTTTCTTTCCTTCACACCACAGACATGATCCCAAATAGCATCGACCGCAAATGCTCCATGGTGCACCAGTGCACCACCCAGCGGCGCCGACAGAAAAGGCATGTTCATGTAATATAAACAATGTGAAATAGTAAAAATGTATGTCAGAAAAACATAAATATACATTATTAAAGAAGTAACAATAGCCTCTAAATATCCCAATGTAATCCCAGGTGGGATGAATGTGATAGTATTGATATAATACCAAAACAAAACAAAAACACAAAAAAAAGAACAACAACAACAACAACAACAACAACAACGGCATATCCCATGTCCATTGCAGGAAGTTGCCATTAAACCCAGATAGATGTTCTAGGCAATTTTACGTGCAATAGTTTGCCACTTCTCTCTGACAGAGAAGTCAACGTTGTATTCCATCTGATCAGTGTCTGGAACCTACTAAACCTTTGTCAGCGCACAGGAAGTTCAAGCGCGGTATCGAAAAAAAAAAATCCCCATCCACACCGACCCCATTAAATAGAATATACAAGTAATATATACACCACTGTAAACTGGGTATTGCTCAAGCAATTTTTATAATCCTATTAATGGTATCAAATTCAGAAAGTAGCAACTTACTTGTACCTCCTGTTAAACATCCTTGAGTAGAATGGGAACACGATTTACACTCATGCCCCCGTTTAAGATTTGTAGTTTATATTCCTGGTATCTCTCATTGTCCAGGTGACATGTGGGCACAGCAGTGGGATAACCTCATTGACCTGTTGAAGCCTTACCGAAACAAAACAGCCTTAGACGTGACCCCGGATATGGTCAGCCAGGTAACCTGTGAGAATGGTTTTTAACATTTAGTAATGAGTGTTCACAATGATTATTGTTTGAAGTCTGCTCACGAATTCAAAATGTTATTGTTAATTTAAAATAAGTTTAGTGGCTACTCGTGGTTTTAACTTCACGGCAAAGTATCAGCCATTAATGCTTCGTTCCTCTGCCAGTGAATATCACATAAAATGCTCCTCACTGTCCCATGTGAAAAGTGATATATGCAGCAGTTCCGAGAAACGAACAGTACGCACATACATATGCCAATATAACAGCCAGCCACTAATATAGGGTGTATTTTTAATGACTGCGCAGGTGTTGAAAATATTTCCGTTCCAAGTTTTGTATTTACCTTTTATGGTGCATGATCTCCACAGAGGGCGGTTACATGTTAATAACAATGTTTCTCAAGAAATACATCGCAGATAATTATGTGTTATCTGAATTAGTGAGTAGATACCATGGTAATATGAATCTCATTATAATTACATATTGGATAATTTGTTAATAACAATAGGTCATCAGAATTACATAGTGGATAACATATTTATTGCTTTATATTATCATAATTACAAATTGAATAACGTTTTGGTGTTGTTGTTTTTTTTTTGTGTGCTTGCTGTTGAACTGAAGCGTTGGTCACACGTGCTACTACTTCTAGTGTGCTAAACTTATCTTTATTGCTTATGGATTGGCTTTCCCTATTACCAAGTGTCCCTCGCCCAGGCGATCCCACTCCGACTTCTGTGGTGTTTGTAATTTACATTCCCAAGTCAAGGACAAAAGTTAACATTTTAGTCTTGCGGGGTGAACCCGTTACTTCGGCGTCAGCAAACAGGAAGATTAAAAGCACGCGCTCTTATCCATTCAGACATGCTGACCTCCAAATAACATGTTTAATAACAATATGTCATTAGAATTACCCAGTGGTTAACATGTTAATAACAAATTATCATCATAATTATCCTGTGGGTAACATGTTAATACCAGTTTATCATCAGTATTACTCCCATGATAACATGTTAATAACAGTTTGTCATCATAATTACCCCGTGAATAACATGTTAATAACAATTTATCATCAGGATTAACCCGTGGATAATATGTTGAAAACAATTTATCATCAGAATTACACCGTGAATAAAATTTTCCGTACGGCTGAGAACTTCTTTGTGTCGCTGGGGTTCGATGAGATGGTGCCAACATTCTGGAACTTGTCCATGCTGGAGAAGCCAACCGATGGGCGGGAAGTCGTATGCCATGCTTCTGCTTGGGATTTCTATGACCAGAAGGACTTCAGGTTAGAGATGTGGTCTTTCTATGTGGTGGTTGTAAGTATGAGATTAGAAAGCTGTTACTGTTTGTTGCCAAATGGCAACGTCCAAGGAATAACAGCTCTCTTCATACGTCGTACGATGTGTTCAAATTACTCTGTAAGGCAAGGAACATTTGTCAATAGTAGGTGATGTACGATTAATTTTTGGGTAAGGGAGAATAAAGGCAATTTATTCTCGCTGCAAGTCTTCCGGACACGGAATTTAGCTCCTCCCCAAGGGTAATGTGAAGCCACGTGAACTAGTAATGGAATGAACGTAAGAGTAGCCGGCAAATACCTGTTGGTCGTGTTCTCAAGTTCACAACGGTAGGCAGATGATCTCTTTATAAAGACACCGGCTACCGTCACCGACCAGTATGATCACAGCCAAGTGGGGAAGCAATGTCAGACAATCTTCTTTACAGATGACTAAAAATCTGTAGTGATAAAAGAAGCTATTGAGAATTTTTCTATTGGAGTAGAAAGAAAGATTCGTTGATATGACACATAGACCAAGACGTTCTTAAATGTACAATGAAGCGGAATATGCCAGAAGGAATGATGTAGAAGCCACTGTAGCACAGTGGCTAACGCCCTTACCTGCAGTCGCATTGATAATTGTGATCGAGGTGGATATTTAGAAACAAAATTGCATAGGCTCCAGGTTTGACGCAACCTAAAATGAATGGGTACCCAGGACATAGTCTGTGAAATAAAGGCGGTCGGTTTCATATAGATCACATCACTCATCGATTGCTGATTGATGTATAGAAACATGGGACTAGCACCATATACCCAGTAGTCCCCCAAGCTTCTAAACCAGTCCGCTACGTTACTTACAATCTACTGTTTGAATGTCCGTCTGAGAAAACAGGACCATGTTCTCGGTAACAGGCGAGTTCAACCGCTTCTTGCGCATTATTGGGAATTAATTTATTTCAAGTGCGTGATGATATAGCTATGGCAGGGCAATCACCTTCAGGACTTGTGGTCCTGGATTCAAATTTTCCTCCAGATTCGAATGTTGCTACAGACCACATGACTTTGGGATCGACCTAAAAATAAGTAAGCTAAAGGAACTTCTGTTGACCCAAGGAGGCCAGGTCAGTTTTATTTTAAATCGTCCTCGATGGGGATTCGAGCACATGACCGCCAGGTCGACGCCCAAGCTTGCTAGCCAACGTGGAACAGCTCCTCTCTATGGAATAGGGCTAATCCTATACAAATGGGTATCAGAAAATGTCCCGGCATGTTCAAGGTGTGACAATGACCACATCACAAATCCACTATCGACTGGTCTACAAATATGTCCTTATTATTCCACAGAGTACGAAAATGTGAAATTTAAATTTAATTGGCCAGATGGAGTTAAAGGTTGACTTCTCGTTCAGAAAACAATGGCAAAGTACTGAACTTTAAATTGCTTAGAAAATAAACTTGATGTTGATCACAACGTGCTCTGCATAGGGCATGTGCATTTTTCTGTATCCCCAGGAACTAAACCTTTAGTGTAGTGGATGTTAAGTATGCTGGGGAAATGGGGTAATTTTCAATTAGAGTCAACAGTTTAAGTTTATTGTTTTTATTTCTGCAATAAATTATTATCCTGTGGATTCTAAGATAATGTACAAACAACATGATTGGATTTAATGAGTTATAGACAGTTTACACATGGCCGAACAGAAATAGAATATCTGATTAATGGCAGAGATAAATTTCGAAACATCGTAATGGAGGAAAATTGCTGTGAAGGAATGCCGCTGAAGGATAGTGAGTTCAAACACATAATAAAACTGTATTTCGGATTTGAAAAATGAATAATTTAAATCTGTCTATGCGCATCACAAATTGTCACCTTGGGTATATACTACATCTTCTCTTCTTGGAGTCCCTGTGGCGAAGTGGTCAAGCCTTTTAACTAGGGTGCCGAAAGTTGTGGATTCGTTTCCGATTCGATTCACGAGTGAAATTTTTCGGAGACTCCTGTGGGTCGTCGCTAGAGCTACGGAGTCCGTGCTTTGTGCGACGCTTTTCCGCGCTGCGGAAAGAGACCTAGCCATATGTGATAAAACCCGGTGCAAGGAAGTCCACCCTGTCGACTTTTAAGCGACTTTTTTATATACCTCTTCTCTTTCTTCGCTCCTCTTGTCAGGAGAATGTGTTCATCTAGTTATGCATTGACATCACAGTATGTCCGACTTCGGCATGCATTCGTGTTCAGTTTGCTTCCTTCAGACAGATTCCTTCCAAAGTAACGGACGCTATCTACCCTTTGGAAGTTTTTCTATCCTAGTAATGTTGCCAGGGCAGGAGTATTACGATGAAGTGGGGTGTTTAGCGTGCACACTTTTCACAACTGGTCTCCTATGTTTGGCCTGTATCCTATCCGAGAAGGCTATTTACCCGATCTCGCTACTCTAGACATTACAGTGGCGCATGAAGTCACTGAAAACCAATAGTTCTTGAACAGTATTCCGAGCCTTCCGCAGAGATCTAACCATAGTATAATTAGTAGTCAGAACATGTTACAAAATGGTATAAATTGTCTTATATAATCCTGGCTTGTTAAACTGGTAATTAAGAGTTGAACATGAAAACAATGGTTGCCACAGACTTGACGAAACAGTACAATGCATTTCGTCTTTTGATGCCACAAAAGTTGAAGGAGTGGTCAATCTCATCTCATCTCATCATGTTCCTCTTGTACCTTGCGGTGTCGAGGTGAAGTATAAACTTCGTGAGAGTGCCCGATTATGGGCTTCATATATCGATATTCCCATGGACTCTGCTATTCCCTCCGTCCAACGTTTACGTGGTCGGCCTCTTCCTCTGTTTCCATCTGGTCTGTACATCATTGCTTGCTGTGGTATGCTGTTGACTGGTAACCTACTTGCATGGCCAAACCATTTGCTGTTTTCTGATAAAATCTAGTGCTGCTTTAACCCCCACTTTAGTCCTGATTTCTTCATTTCTGATCTTATCTCTTCTTGATACGTTGAGTATTCTTCTCAGGAACCTCATTTCTGTTGTTGTGATTTTTCTTTTCTCCTTTTCTGTCATTGTCCAGGTTTGGCATTGGTAGCATAGAGTTGGCAGGAAGATTGTGTTGTAAAGTGCTTTCTTAGTAGTTATTGATACATGTTTGTTCTTTAGTATTGGTGCCATTTGTCCAATGAGTTGATTTGCCTTATTGCACCTATTTTCGATCTCGTCTTCTGATCTGCCATTTGATGATATTATACTTCCTAGGTACTTGAAACTCTTACTTGTTTCAAGGGATGTTCGTTTAGGTGAATTTTTGTTGTTTGTTCTTCTTTAGTTATAGTCATTACCTCTGTTTTGCTTGTGCTAGTTGTCATGTTATGTTCACTACACATTTCGTTTAGACTATTCATGTGGTCTTGTAATTCAGCTTCTGATTTTGCTATTAGTGCTTGGTCGTCCGAAAAAAGGAGTTCTCTAATGGTTAGATTTGCAGATGGTTCTTCTTCTGTGTTCTCGTCATGTGGTATTCTTGCTATCTCTGCTTGGCTGGTTTCTTTACATATGTTGTCTATATATGATATGAACAAGAGAGGGGACAGGACACAACCTTGTCGTACTCCAGATCTTATGGTGAAGGGTTCTGAGTGTCCTCCAGTTGCTCTCACTATGCATTCACTGTTGTTGTATAAACTTCTACATAGGTTTGTTAAATGTGCACTCACTCCATATTGTTTAAGGATTTGCCACAACTTGTTTCTATCTACTCTATCGAATGCCTTTTCTTGGTCGACAAACGCTAAGTAGAGTGTTTCATTGAATTCGATTGATTTTCCTATAATTTGTCTAAGAGCAAAATTTTAAATCTGTACATCCTTTGTTTTTCCTAAATCCAAGTTGTGTTTCGCTTAGCTGGGGTTCTAAAGTAGTTCGTAATCTTTTTTCAAGAATTTTGCAAAATATTTTCCCAGTATGACTCAACAGTGAAATGCCTCTGTATTGTGTGCAGTCTCTTTTGCTGCCTTTGTTTTTCCAAATTGGGATAATTATGGCATTTCCCCAATCTCGTGGTGTCTGTTGTTCTACCCAAACATGATTGAATAGTCTATGTAGCCACGCTGTTCCTACTTCTCTTGCTGCTTTAATTAGTTCATTTGGTATTTTATCCTGTCCTGGTGATTTGTTCATTGGGGCTAATCTGATGGCTTCTATAATTTCTTCTTTTAGTATGTCTGGTTCTAGTTCTTCAGTGACATCTGTATAGGTCTCTTGAATTCCTGTGACATCTGATGGGATGTTGAGAAGTTGTTCGAAATACTGCTTCCATCTTATTAGGATTTGGTTTGTGGTCAATATGGCTGCTAATCTGGCTTTGAATGGTTAAATAATTTTAAAACTTAAACAAGGATCAGCCGAAAACGAAAATTGTACACCATTGTTGTATTATCTACGTTATGATGACGACCACGTTAACAATAACGACTGTTGGAGCTCCACAATAAGGCTTGTCCATGGGACACATTTTTCAGTCCCATTCCTATCCCCTCCCACGGTAATGTTGCCTGTTCCATCTCATGGGATTCCCATGGGATTTCCATGATAATATTAATATGGAATACAATTCAAATAAAATTATGAAATTTATGAAAGTTTAGGGGTAGTGTCTACTAAATATGACTACATGTACAAAAAAACATGTAAAACAACAGAATTTATTAATTTTAATATTCAAAAGTATTTTATTAAAATAAAGTTTAATCTAAATATAACAATTCAATGTCATTCTGACACTCTCATTCTGTTTCTGAGTCACTCTGTTCCTTCAGCACATTATCAATTTCCTGCTGATCGACTGTTTCTAATAATTCAGTTAATCCAGGTAATCCCTGAACCATTTCCACAAGTTTTCATCTTACATGCAAATCTGATATACACAGAGTTTATAACGAGAGCTGGTAACATCCGTTTTCGTAACTTACTCAACAACAATCCAGCTGCACTAAATAAGTGCTCTACTGCCGCTGAGGACACTGGTATGGCCAAGACAATTTTCGCACTTGCTGTTAGCAGTGGAAACCTATGTTCATTTTTCCAATAATTTAATGGTTGTGAAGTTGGTTGCCGTAATTTTTGAAACATGGTGACTTCATCCTCAAGGCATTTGTTTCTGGGGTCATCAAACTTAAGTGTTTTGTTTGGTGGAGGATCAAAAAATAAGTCAAAATCACTTTTCGGCTTTTGTTCTACAATTCCTGCTACTTCACATACAGCAGATGATTCAGAAGAAAGATTTAAATCTTTGATGAATGAAATAACAGTTGGAACAACAGACTTAGAAAAAGCGATCCAATCATTGGCCCATTTATTGGTGTCCACATTCCCTTTCTTCTTAGTAACAACTGACTTGACCATGTCTTCTATTTTGGCTTTAATGTCAACTCCAGTAAGGAATGCTGCAGTAACTGCCAAAGAACTGCCGCAATATGGCCAAAGTTTTTCTCCAATAATTTTCTGAAAGTTCTGACAATATTTCTTCACCATGCTGCTGGAAGTTTCTTCGTCAATATCAACAATAACTTTGTACAACTGATAGTCTAGGAGGAAGTATAACAGCAAAATTAAATAAGATGTAGCACCATCAAGTTCTAGTTTGTCAAAAAACGTTTTGAGTTTCTCATGTATGTACAGCATTCCTTTAATCTGAACAATATTCGGAATGTGGTTTAAGAATTCTTCATCATCTTCATTAAACTAATGCGAGTAATTTTTTTAATGGGCATTGAAACGTTGGTAATATGATCGCATGCGCGCATTTATTAATTTATCCGGTGTCCCACCACGAGATAAAGAATTTATACAAGTACATAAAGAAAAAGGAAGGA
Source organism: Cepaea nemoralis (assembly GCA_014155875.1). Classification (NCBI taxonomy): domain Eukaryota; kingdom Metazoa; phylum Mollusca; class Gastropoda; order Stylommatophora; family Helicidae; genus Cepaea; species Cepaea nemoralis. Next base: position 68,230 of record JACEFZ010000277.1, on the reverse strand, counting down.
TAAAAGGCTTTAAAAAGGTTTTTAAAAAAAGTTGCTATGATATGGCTACTGTCCCATGTGTCCCATGGGAAATACAAATGTTTGCTGTCCCGTCCCATCCCATCCCATCCCATGGGACGTTTCCCCTGGGATTCCAATGGGAATCCCATTCCCATGGACAAGCCTGGATATCTGGATGCGAAACCGACAGCTGATCTGTTCTAATGTGATCATACAGCTAGATGCTCTCTTGTTGACTCTGAGCCCGATGTATACTTGAACCATCGGGAACGCTCTGTCGTCATTTGGTATAGCGCAGCTTTACAAAATGCAATTACATAAAGTAAAGACCGTTACGGTGAGACGTCTTCATCAGCAAACAATCACAAGATAACACAACAACATGTAAACAAAAGAGATGACACTAAAGTAATAATATTAAAGCATAACAACAGTGAGAGTGATTGAAGAAAGATATTCTTCTTCTTCTTCTGCGTTCATCCGGAGTGTTTTTTTTCCGGACTTGTTTGCGTTGTGCCTGTTTACAGCAGAGCTGCGTTCTTGCGCCGTTAGGCCGACACATCCGACTTATGCGGGCATTTGTTGACCGGGTTAACCTTCCCGGGGAAGAAAGATCTAATTTGTTGTTAAAGAAAGAAAAAATGGAAAACAAAACACTTAGTTCTACTTATCCCAGAGTCCCAGAATGTGAAACCCCAATATAGGAACCTGAGGGGTTCCCAGTCTGGGACTTACATTTGTTTGTTGTGTGTTTGTTTTTTTTTGGTTTCTTTTCCATTCTGCGCATTTTGTTATTATGTCTTAATGTAGTCACCATAGTAACTTCTCTGTAGTTTATATGTTGTCTTGTGTTTGTTTGTTCATAAAGGCTTGTGGCTGTAACGTCCTTTGTTTTCTGTAATTGTGTTTTGTCATCAAGCTGCTCCATACCTCATCACCATAGTTTAACCAGCTGTATCTGTATCATCATGTGGGGAAGGCAGCTTTCAATCACATTGCTCTTATAGCTTTTAATTGGAACGGACTCACAAAGCATGCTGGGAATTGTGAAGACAGACCTATTTCGTGCAGAGTGGCTTGCTTCAATTAAAAACGTAATGCTAGAGAGCATCCATTGGATCTTATCCCATGGTGTGCTTGAGTGTAGGGGAAAAGGCAAGCAGAAAAAATGGCTAGATCAGTACCTCAGGGTGGGGTGTAGGGTGGGGGGGGGGGCACTTGTGCGCGATAAGGCAGCAGCTGTGGTGAGGGCCATTTTAGATCTTGTGTATAGTGTAGAAGAACAAATGCATCATCGTCGCCTGGAAAGAATGGTGGGCAGGAAGTGACCAGAGGATCTGTCCGACAGTCAGTTCTCCTAGCGAAGGCAGGACGGACACATTATCAAATTGCAACAGTACAATTATTATTGGAACTCTTCGCTAGTTGTTGGCGATGAAGACGGATGAGATGTATAAAGTGTCCTGAGTGCTGTGATGTCAGTTCTTGACTCAACTCAACCTTTCCACATTGGATATTGCCAATTATGATGTATATCTACATCTTTACTCTACATCTGCGAATGCTGATCAGTATCTGACATTGTATTCTCACAATGTGTTCTAGAATCAAGATGTGTACGGACATCACACAACAGGACCTGATGACGGTCCATCACGAGATGGGCCACATTGCCTACTATATGCAGTATAAGGGCCAGCCTGTCGTCTATCGTGATGGTGCTAATGATGGTCAGTGAATTTATCTCTGTTTGCATGTATGTACGTTTAGAAAGCAATGGAAAACCACTTAACGTAACATTATCTAGAAAAACAATCTGGGGTTGACTGCACCTTCCTGCAAACGACATGCAACACGTATATATATATATATATATATATATATATATATATATATATATATATATATATATATATATGATATGATATGATATGATATGAGGCAATAGATGTGACTGAGCTATCGTATGACAGTAGACGGTACTACCCGCTTTCTGTTTGTGCCTAAAGTTGGGCGGCGCTCATCAAACCCGACACCCCACATTGTGCCAACAGCTTCGGGCGGAGGAGTGCAATGGAAAGGGGGTGGGGGAGGGGGGTACAAGCCTTACCCTAGTGCGAGGAAATGCAACCTTACTACTAAATGTCATGGCAGGGCAGACCAGGCCCTTAGCCTTGATCGGAAATTGGTCTAGGATGGAAGCTTCGATAGACGGACAATTATAGCATTGCTATGCTGTTCCGGCAGCTTCTGCAGCTTGTCTTGTTCCATACGTATTGGTGTTACTTTTTCTCTGGAGTAACCTAGGAAAACCAAGAGAGGGATCGTGCTGCGTGGGCAACACATGGTCTCTAAACTCAGCTCAGGCTTCTTGTTATGGAGAGGTATAACTCCATTTTACAAACTATCGTCTGTTAAGACGGCAAGGTGCCAGTCAGTGTGTATATATATATATATATATATATATATATATATATATATATATATATATATATATATATATATATATCATCATCCTCACCGTGCGCCTTGCCAAATGAGGCTGGCGTTCAAGCATCTCTACAGATCTTGCTTCTTTGTGTTCTGGGTCAATTCTTTTGACGATATTCCTTAATGAGACTGTCTGAGACTATCCAACATAATTTATCTTGTTCTATCTCTGCCTCATCTTCCACTAAATTTTCCAGTCGTCATGGCTTTCTCCAGCACCTCTCTTCTCATTATATGACTGTTTGTTTTGTTGTTGCTCTGTATAATGCTCTATTTTTAGTCGTTTCTTCCATGCCATCTTTGTTAGTTGTTCTGGCATCAAAGGTATTCGCAACATTAATCTCAGAAACATCTCCTCCAAGCTATTTTTCATTTGAATAACGAAGACACAAACAATAGATTGAACGATTTATTGCCTGGCATATTTCGCTGCATCTCGTCAGGTACATACTGCAGAAATCACACAACTTACGTGAATTAATTAGATAAATCCTTCAAACTGAAATATACACATGTTCGCACAGTAATGTCGATTGTCTACCACGATAATTTTAAACTGACTAACATGTCTTTCTGCTTACACAAGGACGGCTTACGAAGGTTGATTAGTATAGCTTCAGCAAACTTTAACAATCGACTACTTTGTGTGTTGAACAACACACGGAAGGCACTGTCTCTTTCAACCACGTGAGCAGTCTCGAGCACATGTCTCCCGACCGATGAAGCCAGACTTTTTCCGGTGTGTCGGCCTGCCTAGGCTACCATCTTCTGTGTGTAGTATCTTGTCCAACCAATTCGGAATATGTTCCGAAACCCTGCAATGTAACTGTCGCTCAGTTCTGCCTATGTAGATGGCCTCGCATCTGCATGTAAATTGGTAAATACAATTTGATTTGGCGTACAAAGCTACAGGTTCTTTTACTGCTGGGACTGGGATCGGTGTGTTTCTGTACCTGATGACTAGAGCTGCAGCACAGAATGTTCGCTCGACTGCTGTGGTGAGCCGGTCCCGCAGACGTTGCATTACGTCATCTCCTCGGAAGGTTAGCTGGATGAATACTTTGAGTTTAGGGACTGTAGTTACTTCTGATTTCGGTTTGGGCTGTTGGCAGTGGCGCTTTATAAATCCTGTGGAGTACCCATTCAGGTTTAAGGCATTCTTCAGAGTTTCAAATTCCTCTGTCAGTGTGTCCTGGGTGCATATCTTCCTAGCACGGTCAAACAGGGTCCGTACTAAGCCCCGTTTGTACTGGACAGGTGCGAAGCTCTGAAAATTTAAGTATTGGCCAGTCCATGTTTCTTTGCGGTACACCGATCTTTGAATTGTGCCGTCTGCTCTACGTCTCATTAGGATATCTAGAAACGGCAACGCTTCGTTGTGTTCGTGTTCCATAGATAAAGAGATGTTTTTATGTGTCTCGTTCATTGTGGCCTGGAACGACGTTGCTTGTAGCTCGTCTGTGGTGATAATTAGTATATCGTCCACGTAACGACGGTAAAAGGCCAAGTTATTGATTTCTGAGGATCTCTTTTCTTCTAAGTGTGCCATGAAGATGTCCGCTAGAATAGGTCCAAGTGGGCTCCCCATGGCCACTCCGTCAATTTGGCGGTATGACTTGTTTAGAAAGTTGAATTGTATGTTGGCAGTACATAATTTTAATAGCCTCTCTAGAATAGCTGATGGTATGCCTAGTTTTAGTTGTTTGTCTCTAATGCGTTCGCTTATTATATTCACGGTCTCATCTAATGGAACGTTGGTGAATAAAGAGGCAATATCCATGGATGCCATGTGTTTGTTGTTTATGTCCATAGTATCCAATAATTCCACCAGTTCGAATGTATCCCTGAGTGTTCTTGGATCGAAGGACTGTCGTACTGGCTTTAAAATTTCAGCTAGCCATCTCGCCATTCGGTGTTGTGCCGAGTTCACCATGGAAAGGATCGGTCTTAGTGGGATGCCGGGCTTGTGAAGCTTGGGTAGACCGTACATCTGAGGTGTTTGGGAGCCACGCGGTGTGAGCGTTTTTGCAGTGGCCTCACTGATGAGTCCTGCATTCACAAGTGACTGGATTTCTTTCCTCATTTTTGCATCCAGGTCCTCCGACTTGTTGACTGTTTGTTCTACTCTGAATTTAGATGCGTCTGATAATATATCATCCATTTTTCTCTGGTAGTCTGACATGTCCATCAGTACTGCACCACTCCCTTTGTCAGGTTTCAATATTATTATATTACTAAATTTATTACTTAAATATTACTAAGATATTACACATGGCATCCATGGATATTGCCTCGTTATTCACCAACGTTCCATTAGATGAGACCGTGAATATAATAAGCGAACGCATTAGAGACAAACAACTAAAACTAGGCATACCATCAGCTATTCTATAGAGGCTATTAAAATTATGTACTGCCAACATACAATTCAACTTTCTAAACAAGCCATACCGCCAAATTGACGGAGTGGCCATGGGGAGCCCACTTGGACCTATTCTAGCGGACATCTTCATGGCACACTTAGAAGAAAAGAGATCCTCAGAAATCAATAACTTGGCCTTTTACCGTCGTTACGTGGACGATATACTAATTATCACCACAGACGAGCTACAAGCAACGTCGTTCCAGGCCACAATGAACGAGACACATATAAAACATCTCTTTATCTATGGAACACGAACACAACGAAGCGTTGCCGTTTCTAGATATCCTAATGAGACGTAGAGCAGACGGCACAATTCAAAGATCGGTGTACCGCAAAGAAACATGGACTGGCCAATACTTAAATTTTCAGAGCTTCGCACCTGTCCAGTACAAACGGGGCTTAGTACGGACCCTGTTTGACCGTGCTAGGAAGATATGCACCCAGGACACACTGACAGAGGAATTTAAAACTCTGAAGAATGCCTTAAACCTGAATGGGTACTCCACAGGATTTATAAAGCGCCACTGCCAACAGCCCAAACCGAAATCAGAAGTAACTACAGTCCCTAAACTCAAAGTATTCATCCAGCTAACCTTCCGAGGAGATGACGTAATGCAACGTCTGCGGGACCGGCTCACCACAGCAGTCGAGCGAACATTCTGTGCTGCAGCTCTAGTCATCAGGTACCGAAACACACCGATCCCAGTCCCAGCAGTAAAAGAACCTGTAGCTTTGTACGCCAAATCAAATTGTATTTACCAATTTACATGCAGATGCGAGGCCATCTACATAGGCAGAACTGAGCGACAGTTACATTGCAGGGTTTCGGAACATATTCCGAATTGGTTGGACAAAATACTACACACAGAAGATGGTAGCCTAGGCAGGCCGACACACCGGAAAAGTCTGGCTTCATTCGGTCGGGAGACATGTGCTCGAGAGCTGCTCACGTGGTTGAAAGAGACAGTGCCTTCCGTGTGTTGTTCAACACACAAAGTAGTCGATTGTTAAAGTTTGCTGAAGCTATACTAATCAACCTTCGTAAGCCGTCCTTGTGTAAGCAGAAAGACATGTTAGTCAGTTTAAAATTATCGTGGTAGACAATTGACATTACTGTGCGAACATGTGTATATTTCAGTTTGAAGGATTTATCTAATTAATTCACGTAAGTTGTGTGATTTCTGCAGTATGTACCTGACGAGATGCAGCGAAATATGCCAGGCAATAAATCGTGCAATCTATTGTTTGTGTCTTCGTTATTCAAATTCATCACGGGAAAACATTGTTTTGTATTTTTTCATTTGTTCGTCCACATTCCAAGTTTCTCTGCCATACAGAATAAGATATTCAATGTAACGTTACAGTACTCTCTGTTTGATATTCAGTGGAAGTTTCTTATGATATTAGATATCTTTCATCTTCTGAAATGCAGCTTTTCCCTAATCTATTCTGATATATGTCACACTCCTGCCATCAAATCTTGTGATGACCCCCATCATTTAAATGTATAGAATAGGTAAGCATTTTCCCTTCCATTGTTAAATCATATTATGGACTAATTGTTTTCTTTCATAAAACCATTGTTCCTGTATCATTGATATTTAATGGTAATCATTTTTAGCACTCTCAGCTATAACAAAACCCAACAGTTTGTGCATATCTTAAGAGTTTTTAGTTATCAATTATGTGCCATCTGCATAGCGCCTGATTGTCTTTTAGATTATAACCCCCAATGGGATGCAGAGGTGTTTCCAAGGCACCAGGGCCGGGTTATATACTGGCCAAGACCTATTGACGCGTCCTCGTCGAGCGTCCTGGGCAACAGGTCCTTTCGGGGTCCTGGCAAAAGTCAGTAGGATCGCCGATTCCTCCGAAGTCGGAGAGTGTCTGCCTGTACGGCGAGGGACCACCAGTCTGCACACCAATAAGCCAGACATGGGACAACGGATACTCACGCACAACTCAGGTCCTGTATGACATCACACTGATGTTGGACAACAGGATGTCTTCATCCGACATACAGGACTTTGCGTTGGAGCTCAAGCCAACGAACACAAGCAAGCAAGCAAGCATAACCCCCAATTCGTGTTTCTAGTTTATTATTTTATATCTGGCTCTCTTTCTCTCCTTTCCCACCTCTCTCTCTCTCTCTGTCTCTATCTCTGTCTCTGTCTCTGTCTGTCTGTCTGTCTGTCTGTCTGTCTCTCTCTCTCTCTCTCTCTCTCTCTCTGTCTCTATCTCTGTCTCTGTCTCTGTCTGTCTGTCTGTCTGTCTGTCTCTCTCTCTCTCTCTCTCTCTCTCTCTCTGTCTCTATCTCTGTCTCTGTCTCTGTCTGTCTGTCTGTCTGTCTGTCTGTCTCTCTCTCTCTCTCTCTCTCTCTCTCTCTCTCTCTCTCTCTCGTTAATATTTCGATGTATAGAGAGAAGAGATCCAGTAGGAAAACACATTCTTCTCGTAATCTTTGCTTCAACTATTCATAACTACCCACTTTCATTCAGCTTTTAATTATTACTATTTTTTCCCGTAAGTATTTTAATTATTTTCATATCGCTCCCGTTATTTTCTTGATAACCTCTAACACTTTAATAATTTCAAATGGATTAATTTGATCAAATGATGTGATACTATCTATGCATTATAGTAATAGGTAATTTTGTGTCTCCAGTGATCTCTCTGGAGGGGATACACAAGAAAAAGGTGTAGGAATAATACTTGACGAAGAAACAGCCTAGTCATTTAATGGATACTGGTGTATTTCAGATAGAGTTATTTTGGTCAAAATCAAAGGCAAACCAATAGATATAAATATTATACAAGTATAATAGCAAGCAGTAGTGATGAAGAAATACAACACTTTTACGATGAAATAGAAATGGCGATGGCTCAAATTGGATTACAAGAAATAAAAATAATACTTGGAGATTTTAATGCAAAAGTAGGAAAGGGAAAAATGGAGGATGTAGTGGGGAATTATGGTTTAGGTACAAGAAATGACAGAGGGGAAAAGCTAATAGAATGGGCAAATATAAATGATATGATAATTGGAAACACGTGGTTTAAACACCATAAAAGACGACTATACACATGAAAAATCCCTGATCAGAAAATACGCAACCTTATTGACTACATACTAATTAATAAAAGATTTAGAAATGCTCTAATTAATGTAAAAACAATGCCTGGCGCCGACTGTAATAGTGATCATGTACCACTATGTGGACAAATAAAAGTAAGATTAAAGAGAGGAAAACAAATGGTTAGGAACATGAGACTTAATAAAGAGGTTCTGAAAGTAGATAAAGAAATTCAAGAACAATACATAGTGACTGTGAAAAATAGGTACAATGCAATAGCTAAAATACAGAGTATAAATGAACATTGGGAAATGTTAAAGGGACTCCATTCATCAAACTAGCAAAGAAATATTACAGGAGAGAAGTCAAATAGCTAAGAAAAAATGGATGAATGAAGAAATCTTAATGCTGATGGACAAAGAAAACAGAGTAAAAATGACAAACAAGAATATGCTAAGATAAATAAAGAAATAAAAGATAAATGTTGGAAGGCAAAAGAAAGTTGGTTAAATGAGCAGTGCAAAAAAATTGAATTAAATGCCATTAAAGATACAAAAAATATGCACAGACAAATCAGTGAGCTCACGGGAAGAAAAATAAGAATAAATACAGGGTGTTTGAAATCAAAAACAGGAAAGATATTATTGGAGGAAGATGATATAATGAAGAGGTGGAATGAGTATATAAAAGAATTATATGATGGGGAAAGGGAAGAATTAACAGAAGAAAGTAACTTAGAAGGTCCACCTATTCTAAAAGAAGAAGTCGCTGACGCTATGAAATATATGAAGAAAGGAAAAACAGCTGGACCAGATGAAATCACAATAGAAGAATTAGAAGTATTGGGAGAATTTGGAGTAGATATATTAACCAAAATGTTAAATGATATTTACAGCAGTGGATATCTACCCAGTGATATGCTGAAATATGTCTTTATAGCTATACCAAATAGACCAGGAGCAATTGAATGTGAGGATTTTCGCACAATTAACCTCATAAACCATATCACTAAGCTTCTGCTCAGAATCATAATGAGAAGAACCAGAAAGAAAATAAAAATGGAAATTAGTGAAGAACAGTATGGATTTGTGGAGGGAAAGGGCACAAACAATGCAATATATACATTACGGACACTAATAGAAAGGTCAATAGAGAAACAGAAAGACATATATTTATGCTTCATAGATTATACTAAGGCATTTGATAAAGTAAAACATGATGAGCTGATTAAAATGTTGGAAGATATCAACATTGATGGGAAAGATTTAAGAATAATAAAGAATATTTACTGGAACCAAGTAGCAGCAATTAAAATTGGAAATAAAGAGGGTAGTTACGAACACATAAAGCTAGGAGTACGACAGGGATGTGTCTTGTCACCAGATCTCTTCTCCCTATATAGCGAAGTAATAATGAGAGAGATCAAAGAGATGCCAGGAATACTAGTTGGAGGTTATAATATAAATAATATACGCTATGCAGATGACACAGTATTGGTGGCAGATAAATCAACAGACCTACAACAATTGTTGGACACTGTAGTAACAGAGAGTGCAAGGAAAGGACTCTCCTTGAATATCAAGAAAACAGTAACAATGGTGATATCAAAGAAAATGGTGACACCAAAATGTGACATAGAAATAGAAGGAAAAATTCTTAACCAAGTGGATAATTTTAGATACCTAGGGACATTTATAACATCAGATGGAAGATGTACAACAGAGATTAAGAGCAGAATAGGGCAGGCAAAGGCCGCATTTAAGAAAATGAAGAGTATCTTGTGCAATAGGTCACTATCACTGAGTGTAAAAAAGAGAGTGCTGAAATGCTATGTAGAACCAGTTTTGCTGTATGGCAGTGAATCTTGGAATGTAAATGAACAAATTAAGAAGAAATTAGAAGCAACAGAGATGTGGTTCCTGAGACGAATGTTGAGAATTCCTTGGACTGCCAGAGTAACTAACGACGACTGCATGAAACAGGCTAATGAAACTAGAACACTATATACAACAATAAGAAAGAGACAAACAGCTTTCTTTGGTCATGTAATGAGAAGAGAGGCATTGGAGAACATCGTGACAACTGGAAAGATCGAGGGGAAGAGAGGCAGAGGTAGACCAAGAGAAATGATGCTGGATGGATTGAGACGGTGGCACGGAGGAATATCAGCAGCAGGGTTGATCTAGAAAACCAAAGACCGAGATCTGTGGAGAGCCATGAACGCCTACGCCAGCTGGCAGGGCACTTGATGATGAGTGATCTCTCTGGTAACGTTCAGAGTGTGTATACTGCATTAATTGCTCCTCCCCCTTAAACAAATGCATACTATTCTTCCCTAATCTGTATATGTATGTTCCTTCTTGCTCTTCTCATTACCATTCTGGATAGAAGGTAGATTATATAATTTGTAAGGTTCATTGTATAAAAGTTCGCATGCAGTTGCCCCTGGTGTCTTGGGGAAAAGAAAACACTGTCACCTGCTAGGTAAAGTACCTTGCGATATAGGACAGGGGAGTCTTGAGCCTGGGGAATAAAGGTCGCCTGGTTAGTGCAGTCGCCGCTAACTGCAGGTTAGGGTTTCCGTTTTTCCCCCAACAACAACAACAAATCCACACCTTACACCTTACTAGGCATTCTTAGCCATACGGCTGGTCTTTTGGAGAACAGCAGTAAATGCAGATTTCAGCACATCAAAAGGTATGCATCCACGTTCCTTCAGTAAATGCAGATTTCAGCACATCAAAAGGTATGCATCTACGTTCATACAGTAAATGCAGATTTCAGCGCATCAAAGGGTATGCATCCACGTTCGTTTAAATAACAATTATATTTTAAATTCTCCCAGTATTTCCTAATTGCAATGATTCCACCCTGCCCACAATGTATTTCTTTCTTCATATGTTTTATAGCATCAGCGACTTCTTGGTTTGGTTTAGGCGGACCTTCTAAGTTACTATCTTCTGTTAAAACTGCTCTCGTATAGCTCTTTAAAACACTCACTGCACTTCTTTATCGTGGAATCATCCTCTTCCATCAATACATTTCCTCTCTGTCATATCAAAGATTCTGTGCTGTATCTTATTTCTTCCTATCAAATCACAAACATTTGAGTATACATATGGTCTTTTTTTTTTTAAATTTTGGTTAATAGAAATTAATTCAATTTTGTTGAGCGGCTCGTTAAACCACTTTTCATTTGCCTTATATGCATTTACCTCTTATTTCTTCTTTTACCTTATCATATTCTTCTTTGTCATTTTTACTTTATTTCATGTTGCCCATTAACTTACATATTTCTTCAGTCATTAATTTCTTCTTAGGTTTTGTACTCACTTGTTTGATGGGTGGAAATGTTAAGGATTTACCATGTTTATTTATGCTTTGTAATGTCTGTTCTGCCGTCTCCCTGGCGAAGGGTTTAAGGACGCTGTTCGTGATCCTGTATACCCACATACTAAACACAGCTACGCGAGATTCGGCAGCAGATCGCGTCGCGTTAGTTTCTTACGGAAAGGTATGTGAGCCAGTCGTTCAGAAAGCAATGACAAACTACTGAACGTAAAACTTGCCAAGACATCAGGCAGTAAAATGCAGGTGTTGAATGCAACGTCCTGTAAAGGATATGCAACTTTAAAACAATAAGAAAAAAAATGTCTGCTCTGCCCGGCTTTGTGGCGTAGAGGTTACGGACGCACTTTGTAATTCCGCATTCTGCGTTAGAAACACAGCTGCGGGCGATTTGGAAGCAGACCGCTTGCTTTGGTTTCCCATACAAAGGTATGAGTACCGGTCGTTCAGAAAGCAGTGGAAACATACTGAAATTTGCCAACAAATCTTGAACAGCCAAAAATTGCTGGGGTTGACTGCAACGTCCTGTAAAGGATATGCAACTAACTTTTAAACAACGTCGGCTCTGTGGCGAAGAGGTTACGGACGTAGTTCGTAATCCCGCATACCGTGTTCGAAACACAGCTGTGGGTGATTTGGCAGCAGACCGTCATGCGTTGGTTTTTATAAAATTGTATGAATGCCAGTCATTCAGAAAGCAATGGCAAACTACTGAACTTAAACTTGTCAAGAAATAACAAACAACCAAAATATCCCAGGGTTGACTGCAACGTCCTGTAAATGATATGCAACTAACATTAATGTAGATATTGCTTTGTATCAGTTTCTCACAATAATTCTGTATCGCACTTGAATTTCTTTGCCTGAACTTGGAATAAGTTTGTTGAATCTAATGTTCTTTAAAGGTATTTTTTTTTCTTCGATTCAATCTATCTTTTATTTCTCCACATAGCGAGGGACGTGTTGATTGTTACAGTCATCAACTGAGATAAGTAAAGTTCAGGAAAAGAGCTTTTTTTACACACCTTCAGGCTTACTGGGTGTATGATAGAATTTCCACGGTTTCATAAACAAACTAACGTTTGTTGTTTGATGCTGTCAGTATGACGTCAGTTGGCCTTACTTCCTAAAACATTGTCAGCTGCCGATTTTAGACAGTGCTAAGACATATAAGGTTTATATACCTTTAGTTTTAAGGATGATAACCCGATCTGAGATACTCTAATTGCCAATACTTGATTTAACAGTTTTCTTTTCAAACAGTAGTCCTACTCAGTTTTCCGTGTTCATCACGTCCTGAATATATTACAATCTGTTCGTCTGTTATTATGTTATGTAATCCCTTTCATCTCATCTTTCATCATTATTAATTTACAAACTTTTAGTTTTTATTTATTGTACGAAATTACATCGTTGTCCTGTTTCTCTTAACGTTCTGATATTTCAAGAATCTGTTCTAAATTGTCTGGTATCGTTGTGGCATGTCTACGTATATAAAGTATATGAAATTCTTTTGGTTCTGGTTTCTTCTTCTTTCTTTTCATTTTCTCGTTCATAAATGTCTTCTGTGTGGCCCGTGTTCTATGCTTCATCAGAAGAGAAGAAGAAAAAGGACGAGGTAATGGAGGGCTGGAGGTGATGAGGGAGGTGGAGGAGGAAGGACAGGAGGTATCGCAGAAGTAGCATGGATATAATAATAAAGAGGTGGCGGAGGAGGTTATGCTGGTGGTTGTGGAGGTGGCGGTGATGGTGAGATGGTGAAAATCATTGAAGAATATAAGGACAAATAGCGAGGGAATGAATTATACATATAAACCAACCAGACGAGTATTGAATACACTAACATAAAAGCAGACCATGGCAGGATGTATTCACAGGGGAAATAAACCTTGAGTTATCATCATCATCATCATCATCATCATCATCTTCACTTTTGCCGTCAAGCGTCGTGGGGAGGAATAATTGGCGCTCCAGCGCCCGATGGGTGGCATTGGATAGTGTCATTCCGTGTGATTGTACAGTGTCTTTGATGTCGTAAATACATATTCTTCTTGGGCGTCCTCTTGGTCTCGTCGCAGATGATCTTTGATGTAAGGCCAGTGCTGGTAGTTGATGGTGTTGCATTCTAACAAGATGGCCAAACTACTTGATCTTCTGTCTGTCAATAAATGTGGCACAAGGTGTTGATCCCACTGTCTGTCTGATAAAAACATTTCTTATTCGGTCTCGGATTGTTAAGTTGGCAGCTCTCCTCAGGCATCTCATCTGACAGGTGTTGATTTTGCGAAAGTGTGATTTGGGTAAAGTCCAAGTTTGAGATTGATAGCATAGGGTTGATGTTAATTATCTGTCGTTTTGCGGGTATGTGCATATTTAGATGTTTCAGTTCGGGTGATTGTTGTTTCAAGTGCACTTGCTTTCTGACATATGATTTCGATTTCTCTGTCCAGTCAGCCATCTTCTGTGATCATACTTCAAGATAGAACCTTGAGTAAACACTGTAATTATTTCATACAAACATTTTATGTTTAGGGTTTCACGAAGCGGTTGGTGATGTCATGACGCTGTCAGTCCAAACGCCGGAACACATGAAAAAGTTGAATTTGATCAAGGAAATACCTTCAGATAAAGGTAAAGAAGCATAAACTTCCCTCTGTAATTTTACATTTACAGTGTCATATCGCCGGTCTCCCTGGCCTAGGAGTTAACGTCTTTCTCCGTAATCCCGTATATTCTCGAGAGTATCGTAACCTGCGCGACGAACCAGTAGCGGTTCTCGCCACGTTGGTAACTTACGCGGTATGTCAGCCGGTCGCTCAGAAAGCAATGGCAAACTACTGAGCGTAATCTTGACTAGTACATCAACGGCAGCTGAAAAATGTTGATGTCGATTGCAACTTCCTGTAAGGGATATGCAACAACAACAAAATTCATATCGTCTGTTAGACTATTGGAGTATATGAAATATGACATTGTGTGATCTCTATTCGATGAATGGAAACTACCACAAACTAGCAAAATTGCGCCAAACGAATTTTCGGGGACAGAGAATTCCCTGCAGACAATGCTGCACCTTAGCTGAACTTTACAAATCGCTTGTCCTGATATCAGGAAGTGCCGTCTAAGACAACCCATACAACATGTGGAAGTCAAGGGGAAACCACGTTATCTTTCGAAAATTACTCTTATGAGCATGTCACGTATCTTGAATGGAGGATTGACCTGATCAGAAACATCGTATTACTGTTTTATTACTGTTCCAAATGAATAACCAAACATGGCACGACGAGACGGGGATAATATGAAGCGGAATGGCTAGAACACTTGCCAGCCTACTGGCCTTGTGCTCGAATTCCCATTATGGCAGGATTGTTTCAATTGACCTGGGCTCCGGGGTAGAAAGAGCCTAACTTTGGGTACTTGGAAATGGCAGCTAAACATGTGCTGAAAGTGTGTCCGAATGTGCTTAGAACAGAGAAAATGCTTTTGGCCTATGACAGTTTTATTTCAAGATTTTTTTTAAACACATGAATAGCCCCGACTTGACTTCTGATTTCTTTAAATATGTTCACACTGGCGTCTGAAGGTTTACGAAAAGAAGAAACAGAAGAGGAACTTGACTGAGCAAATAAAATAAACTATTCATCCTGGAGGTAGTGAGAGAACACGGACATTCGCTTAGTGTGGTATAAAGGAGATGATAATCAGGACTGGGTCATAGCCTATGATATAAAAGACCATGAGACAGAGAAAAACAGAGCAAGAGAGAGAGGTAGAGGTAGAGAGAGAGAGAGAGAGAGAGAGAGAGAGAGAGAGAGAGAGAGAGGAGAGCAAATGAGAGAGAAAGAGAGGAAACGAGAGAACTGTAGAGAGAAAGAGAGGAAACGAGAGAACTGTAGAGAGAAAGAGAGAGAACGATATATATATATATATATATATATATATATATATATATATATATATATATATATATATATATAGAGAGAGAGAGAGAGAGAGAGAGAGAGAGAGAGAGAGAGAGAGAGAGAGAGAGAGAGAATGGGATGAAGAAAGCGACATAGTTTCATATTTTTAGACCGATCGACTCTCAATGAGCGATGTGGTCAGCATTACATCGAGTACCTTTAATTCCTACCTAATTTCCTGGTTCACATTTTCAACCTGCGTTGACCTGGGTGCTCACATCTGTTAAAACAAATGCCATCGCAATGGAGATTGGGGAACTTGACCACCGGACCTGCAGACAAACGTGCTAGTTCCTGCGCTACTGCGATCCTCCTACCACATGTATAAACCACGTTGTCTATACACTGCCCACAACCAGAGTGATTAAGATCAGAAGTAAGCTTTAACACCTTCACTGCCCTTAAATATGTCTTCCTGTATGCTCATTCAGCTATCTGCATTTACCTCGCAAACAGCATATCTCTTCCCCCCCCCCTTCCCCACCCAACCAGGTGTTGCTCAGATTGCCTGATGACTGTCTCTGTGTAGACTGAACACCTACTACAACTAACCCAGTAGCCACAGGTACACAAAATTAAAGATGGGTTCAGTAGCAATGTGTAAATTAGCAAAAGCAAGGGACTCTTTAAAACACTATAATGCGCATTGGCTAAATGGTAATAGAGTCGTATTATTATAGACCAGTCGATAGCCGGTGTATGAGGTCATTATCACAACAGATGGCAATGTGTACATGAGAGAAACGCACAATTTCAACATTGTACCTATTACAATCCAGATAGGTTTATTCCAAGACACCATGAAACAAAACTGAATGTGAATAGTATAGCTTGCAGCATCTGCAGAAGACATTCAGTTCACAAAGGACCAACAAATGCAGGTATCCACGCAAACGAAAGGAAATTAGAAGAGACTGCCTCAGTCTCAAATCCTTGCAACATTATAATTTAGTTTGAGGTCAGCATGGCCGAATGGACAGGAGCGCTCATTCGAGCCGGTGTGCGGATGCTGAGGTAGCGGGTTCAACCCCTACACTGGTCAGTTGGACTAAACTGTTGACTTCTCGTCCTTGACTTGTGGACGTAAATTACAAGTACCTCTGAAGTCGGAGTGGGTTCGCCTGATGGCCAGAGACAATGGCAACAGGGAAAGCTAATCCACGCGCAAGAACAGTTTAGTGCACTAGAAGTAGTAGCACTTGTATGGACTACACTAGTGGTCAAAACGAGCGAAGGCAAAAAAAAATAAGTGTTTCCTTTTCTCAATATGCCTGGCAGATTTTTATTGAACATAATGTCTTATTTCTGCTGACTATGTTATTTACAAATGTTGTCTTCTGTTTCAGAAACTGATTTAAATGTTCTAATGAATATGGCGTTACAGAAAGTGGCGTTTCTACCATTTGGTTATCTCATTGACCAGTGGCGTTGGTCAGTTTTCAGTGGGGCTACAACACCGGATAACTATAACAGAGATTGGTGGAACTTGAGGTAATTAAAATTTCTACGCAACGGAACGCAATAGACCATGTACTATGTCATTGCTCTTTTGTCATCTTTTTCGTTCCCTTTTCAATTAGTGTGTCACTGTTAGGTATGCACCTTAGAGGTAAGTATATCCTACTACATCAGTAGTTCTCAACCGGTGGGGAATTACCCCCAGGGGGGAATTTTATGGTTTCAGGAGGGGGGGGGGAATTAAGATTATTTCAAGATCGCGTTAATACAAGAACTGATTACTTGATATTGTTTTTCCCTTCATACTGTACGGTTCTGTACGTCTTCACCCTTTTAAAATTCAATTTATAAAGTAAGTAGACCCACAAATCATGTTTTACGTGGACGTCTAGACTTGTTTTAGTATGTGCTATTAAATTTAGCTTTCATTGTTACGTATACTGTGTAGGGGCGGGGTGAGATTTTTAGATAGGAAATACGAAAGGAGGGAGTGACGTTCTGAAAATATGTTGAAGGGGTGGGGGAGGGGGACGGGCCAAAAAAGTTGAGAACCACTGTACTACATCATTCATTTGTGTAAGGGTTACGTTCTCTTTACAGGTTGCATCCAAGATCACGGCTTCTATCTACATGCGGATAGGTTTACTTTTCTAACAATTTTGCCAAGACAGTGGCTTATACGGCCTACTCTGAGCTGTTTGTCGCTGCCGTTGGATTTTTAACCTGCACAAATTGCATACAGGACGTTCTTACCATGCCTAGTGCACTTTCATGACCAAGATGTCTTTAATGCCGTACGCGTTTGTCGACCATTGTCTCTTCTTCAAGAAATATCCTTTCGTTACTGTTCACTCTAAGCCATTTTGACTTTTTATATGGCCTCACTATTTACATTTCCTAGAAAGTTGTTTGTGAGCCAGTTTTCTTTGCTGTTTACATGTTGTAGATTGTCAGTACTTTTGTTTCTTCTTACTGGAAATTATTATAAGAAATGTTATGTAATACATGTGTTGTAAAGAGTCAATTTGCTGTGTTTGGTGATTGTGCAATTGTCCAGGATTCAGATTCTTATGTTACCATTCGAAAGATACCAGTAGTAGTAGCAGCTGTAGCAGCAGCAGCAGCAGTAGTAGTAGTAGTAGTAGTAGTAGTAGTAGTAGTAGTAGTAGTAGTAGTAGTAGTAGTAGTAGTAGTAGTAGTAGTAGTAGTAGTAGTAGTAGTAGTAGTAGTAGTAGTAGTAGTAGTAGTAGTAGTAGTAGTAGTAGTAGTAGTAGTAGTAGTGATGGTGGTAATGGTAACGGTGGTGGCAGTGGATGCATAGTTGAGAATGATCTGGCTTATAGCACAGCGCCCTCCGTTTATACGTATTAGTATACACAACTCTGTTTCTGTGCTGTTTGGCATGTATTATTACTGTTTAGGTTTAAAAAAAACTAGTGCTGAGAAACTCACAATGTCCCCTCAAACACAGGTGCCACTTGCAAGGAGTATCTCCCCCACTTGCCAGATCGGAGGAGGACTTTGATCCAGGTGCAAAATATCACGTAGCTGCTGGAGTGCCATACCTGAGGTATCGTCGATCCTCTTCCTTCTCTTTCTTCTGTTTCGTCTACGGATGATACTACTACTACTACTACTACTACTACTACTACTACTTCTACTACTACTACTACTACTACTACTACTACTACTACTACTACTACTACTACTACTACTACTACTACTACTACTACTACTACTACTACTCCTACTACTACTACTACTACTACTACTACTACTACTACTACTACTACTACTACTACTACTACTATTACTACTACTACTACTACTACTACTACTACTACTACTACTGCTACTACTACTTTGCTGTTTAGCTAAACTAAATTATACCGCTGTTTAATTTACATATGTGAGACAATTGGCATATATGGGACAGCTGTTTAGTTGTTCTGTTGACAGATGTGGGGCCGGTGTTTAGTTGACCTATCCAATTTGAGACGTCTGTTTAGTTAGCGGTTTAGTTGACATATGTGGAACCACTATTTACTTACTATATGGAATTGCTCTTAAGTTGAGCTATAAGTGATCGCTGTTTTGTTACTTGCATGGGACAACTGCAATCTCAAGAACAGGGTCAAGTTTCAAATTTGCCAAAATCTGAACACACCTCTTTTCCTTGTGCGGCCTATCCACAGAATGGGCACCCCTGTCTGTCCAGCGATCCAAGATTCGCTATACTTCTCCACATACATGAAATGTCAATATGTGTTTAGCACGCCTCACTGGTATTTGAGCTTGCAGAAGGGAAGGAGAGATCTGCAACATAGCCTCCTTGGTATTTCTAGAGCCGGGGTAAGTCTCTTCTCCAACCTGACTCTATGAGTGAAGTCTCTTTTCATGGCTCATGTGACCTAAACACTATTACGTGGAACTTAGGATTCAAACTCACAGTGTTCCAGCTTATTCAGCAGCAGCAGCAGCAACAGCAACAGCAGCAGCAACAACAACAACAACAACAACAACAACAACAACAACAACAACAGTAACAGCAGCAGCAACACCACCACCACCACCACCAACAACAACAACAACAACAACAACAGCAGCAGCAGCAACAGTAATAGCAACAACAACAACAACAGTAACAGCAACAGCAACAAGAACAACAGTAACAACAACAACAACAACAAAAACAGCAACAGTAACAGCAGCAGCAATACCAACAGCAAGAACAACAACAACAACAACAACAACAACAACAACAACAACAGTAACAACAGCAGCAACAACAACAACAGTAACAACAGCAGCAACAACAACAAGAACAATAACAACAGCAACAACAACAACAACAACAACAACAACAACAATAACAATAACAGCAATAGTAACAGCAGCAGCAACAACAACAACAGTAACAGCAACAACAACACAACATCATCATCTGATATACTTCAGCCGCAACCTGAGGTATTCGATTGAAGTTATTTAACATAACAGATAACATGGCGGTCACCATGGCCGAATGATTAAGAAAACTCATACTTAAACTATCGGTGGGCTAATGCCGAAGTAGCGTGTTTAACACCTACAACGATCAGTTGGAATACAGTGTTGACGTCTCGTCCTTGAATTGGAAACATAAATTATAGGTACCTCAGAATTCTGGTTGGCTTGGCGTGATGGAGAGAGACACTAATAGGGTAAGCTAACTGCACGCAAACATCAGTAAGTGCAGTAGTAGAAGTAGCAATTCTGGGGTGATTAATATTTCTGTGTATGAATGAAAGTGAGTAGCATAGCTCAAGTTACGATTATAATGATTTCTTATGACTTTCTTCAGGTACTTTATCAGTTTCATCATACAGTTTCAATTCCACAAGGCAGCGTGCCAGGCCGCCAATCATACCGGGCCTCTACACAGGTGCGACATCTACAATAACACGGAAGCAGGACAGAAGCTTAGGTACTCCTCTTATAAATCTTATATTAGCCTTTATTATTTGTTTCATTCAGTAAATAACATAATGGCTCTTTTCTCAATGTGATAAGTTTGAGTTGCATTCCTATAATTGTACAGACTAATCTGCAGTCGATAAGTAACAAAACAACGGTCATTTACTGCCAATATAGTAGTATCCTGCGATTTATGGCTTAAAAAGGGGGGGGGGGGGGGGGAGGCGAGGGGGTGTCTTAAGCCTGATAAATTAAGGCCGCCTGTCTAGTGCAGTCGCCGCGAACTGTGCAGGTTAGAGTTTTCTTTTTGCCCCCGATAGAAAAAAAAGAAACTCCACACCTAACCGAGGATTCATACCCAGGGTCTCCCGAAGGAGAATTCGGCATTGTAGCCACTCGGCCAGCATGAAGCGTTCGCCCTTCGCTGCAGAAGCCTGCATATCATGCAAGTAAAGAAAATCAAACAGATCATACATGTCTTGGCGCTGAGAGAGATAAGATAATCTGCAGTCGATGAGAGATATGGTTAATATCAAGTCGGGACGTCTTTACTTCCCATTACATTTCTTGGTATCAGTTGTAGACTGGACCGACTTGGTAGCCCGGATCCATTATGGTTAAATCTGCCTCGGTTACAATCGAAGACATAACCACAGGACCCCCAGGCGAGACGTGAAGATACGTATGATTTGTTATTATTTTACATTTCTTTATTCATTACGTGAGATTAGCACGAATGGCAGACACACACAGAGGGTATATTCTATCCACATTCTAGATCACGGAATTAGAAGGTGGGTGACTGTCATGGACTCAATTATATTAACATTCGGCTCGCTCTCCAGAACAGGGGCGAAACAATAACACACACTCGATTATTACGCTCTCACACACAGTACCGTGAAGAAAACCCTTTTATTCACGTTCTCTATTTACAGCGAGTACATTAGTGAAAAGTTGCGTTCAATTATATTAACATTCGGCTCGCTCTCCAGAACAGGGGCGAAACAATAACACACACTCGATTATTACGCTCTCACACACAGTACCGTGAAGAAAACCCTTTTATTCACGTTCTCTATTTACAGCGAGTACATTAGTGAAAAGTTGCGTTCAAAACTGCGCAACTTGTACAATTATCACAGCAATATATACGCATCATACATCTTATAATGGAATAATACAAAATAGCTCTCTCACTGTCTCAGCACAAGCACATCTCAATCTACTAGTCAGTCATGTCATGCCTCATTACAGTCATCTCACAGCGATCATGAAACACAAGCATAACCCTCTCTGTCCGTCCGTCTCGAAGTCCTTAACCCGTCTGCCTGACACAGGTATGTTCGGTCAGACCTTCACTTCTCACAGCTCGTGTCGCCCGTGCCGTGTGACGTGACACGATGACCACACGGCTTCAACTAATGCGTAGTTGCCCTGTACTCGGTAACACCAGGCTGCCTGTCCTGATGGCCTGTCGTGAGCTGTCCTTCGTTAACTCCTGTCTTGCAGGAGTTATATATTAGGTTAGTTAATTATTGGGTTCATGACAGTGACCAGTTCCATTTCTCGCATTCTTTCCTATCTAAAATTGTCATTGGCATCGATTTTACAATGCTGGGTCTAAATCGATGCTGAATCTATAGTCAGACAGAATCTACAAGATACTCTGCAATCTGGAAATTACACACCAGAAGCCATCTCTACTAGAGTGCGTTTGTCTGTGTTCTTGACCACATCAAAATCAAAGCTGTAGGGGGATTTCCTTTTGCTAATGGAGAAAGGCCACTTGACCACACAGTTGCCACAAAGTGTACAGACTGGGAATTCGTGTATACTTCTAGCCTTAGCCGTGGTCGAACACATTTCAATGATGCTTGATGCGAATATTCTAACCACTTGGCTAACCGTTGTTCATTACCGAAGTGAGATCCCAGGTATTGTCTTTGTAAGAGGGTGCATTAAACGGCGTATTATACGGCTCCAATGTAACATCTCTTACTGTTTTAAATACTTACTGTTAGTGATTTTTGTTTGTATGTGAGTACACGCGGCTGGCTTTAAATTGACAACATCACTAATCGAGTGCCGAGTGTTCTTTACAAGTTTGGGTCTTGTACTATATACCCCAAAGCAATGGCAAACTACGGAGCATAATCTTGCCTAGTACATCAACAGCAGCTGAAAAATGCTGATGTTAACAGCAACGTCCTGTAAGGGATATGAAAAAAAAAACACTATATACTCCGCCCGTGTGTTACTGGGGTTTCCAAAATGGATGTAAAGTATAGGGACGCTGTAGACCACCTGGGTATGTACAAGGCGTTTGAACAGGTTGTTTTAGACTTCTCACACTGTAGAGAATAATCAGCCAATACCCATTCATTTACAATCTTGCCTACAAAGGGTTTGGCATGTGTGGATATGGCCTATACTCTACTAGGAATCTCTAGGCCAAAAGTAGGAAAAAGAAGCAGAAGAAGACCATATACCTAGTACGCCCACGGATATGGAAAGGGGTTCTTCGCTTATGCTGACGATGTATTATTATACATACAAACTTTAAGTCCTTCAGTCCCTGGCAAGTGTTAACAATGCTGCAAGACTCTGTGGGACGTTGCGTTCAAGCCCAGGTTGATATTCTATGCAATGCTACATTCAGTATCTGGCATTGCTTTCTGAATGAGAGGCCAACTTTTAAGTCCCCACCTGTCAGGTGTGTGGAATGAACTGATTACCCCACGGTCAGCAAACAGGAAAATTAAGAACAAGCGGAAGTCTTACTTTACCTAGTTATGTTCTAAGACGTTATTACTTTAACTAATGGATGGTTCCCATTTGACGGAGTTAGAATACCCAACTAAAATAAAGAATTAAAGTAAAACTTCGAATAGAGTAGGTTATTGTAACAACTGGATATAGCACAAAGAAAAGCTAAAAGTATATTATGTAACTAAAGTTAGTAGTAGTATGACATTCACAAGACATCGCAATCCACCTCATAAGTTTTTTACTGTTTGTTAGGTATTAGGCAAGGTTACGTTCAGTAGTAGTTTGCCATTGCTTTCTGGACGAACGACGCTATTCCAATGTTCAAAATCAAAAGAAAGCGGTCTGTTTTACATCGCTTGCAGCTGATTCTGATCGCTGTATGCGTGATTCCGAATGATGTTAGCCCTTCGCCACAGTAGCCGACATATCATGTAAGTTAATACATCAAACAGATCAGACGTGTCTTGGCGCTCAGAGAGATAAGATTATCTCCAGCTGCAGCTGAACCATTGCCAGAATAACTGTTAGTGTAACCATGTAATGCCACAGCATGGGACAAAACAGTATCAAAGTCGTTTTGGAAAAGGAAAGTAATACGTATGCGAGTAGTCTATTTGATACAAGATATGACATCATATTTTAAGCGGTAACTAAAACGAAACACTTGATATTGTTTGTGTTTTTAAACCTGCCAACGTTACCTAATTACAGCCATCGTCATGGTATGCAACTTGATTAATGTACTCGTATAATGATTTGCCAGATACACATGTAAAGGAAAGTTAGTTAGTTAGTTAGTTAGTTAGTTAGTTAGTTAGTTAGTAGTTAGTTAGTTAGTTAGTTATTTAGTTAGTTAGTTAGTTAGTTAGTTAGTTAGTTAGTTAGTTAGTTAGTTAGTTAGTTAGTTAGTTAGTTAGTTAGTTATTTAGTTAGTTAGTTAGTTAGTTAGTTAGTTAGTTAGTTAGTTAGTTAGTCGAGGTTCCAACTTCACGGCAACGGGTCGTCCCATTATGCTCCATTCCTGTGCCAGTGAATATCACACAAAATGCTCCTCACTGTCCAATGTGAAAAGTGGAACAGACAGATGTAAAGGAAAGATGGCAAAGGATCCCTGTACACTGTTTAAGACGCAATTAACACATGGTGTTAGACCCATTATTTGATAGACCAGTCGCTATCGGTGTCACAACCACATCGGCCGCTTTTATTTCTCATGACATTTCATAGTAACCATATTAGGCTGGTTTGAACTCAGAGCTGAAGTAAATTTTAGAATTCCGCGTATGAAGTACTGTTTTCAAAACGTCTTTTGTTTTAAGGCCTAATGACTTATTCGCTTCATAAAACAATCTTGCATATTTACGTGGAAAGCTAAAGCGGGTAGGGTGAAACAATAATAACATCAACACCATCTTTATGAGAATAAGAGATGAAAATATTGGAGATTAATAAATAACGATATCTATTCTAGACAAGGTAACTGCAGATTAAGAAGAAGAAGAAGAAGAAGAAGAAGAAGAAGAAGAAGAAGAAGAAGAAGAAGAAGAAGAAGAAGAAGAAGAAGAAGAAGAAGAAGAAGAAGAAGAAGAAGAAGGAGGAGGGGAAGGAGGAGAAGGAGGAGGGGGAGAAATAGGGGGAGGAGGAGGAAGAGGAGGGGAGAAGGAGGAGGAGGAGAAGGAGGAGGAGGAGAAGAACAACAACAACAATAACAATAACAACAAGGGCAAGGGAAAAAGGGGTGGGGGTAAGATTAGAAAGAGAAGAAAATGTACAAACAGTGTAGGAGGAGATAAAGAAGAAGAAAGGATGAGAGGCGAAAAGGAGAAGAAGCCCAAAAAGAAGAAGAGGAAGAAGAAAAAGAAGAAGAAGAAGAAGAAGAAGAAGAAGAAGAAGAAGAAGAAGAAGAAGAAGAAGAAGAAGAAGAAGAAGAAGATTTCCAATAGTAATACACGTGTAGTCTCCCTTTGCTTGAAAGAATGATGTTCATTGGCATTACCTTTACTGATGGAAGCCTGCGCCTTGGAGTTGACTTACGCGGACGGGGGCGTCAGTCTGGTAGAACCAGGATTCGAATAAAAATGTGACTGTCCTAACACCCATATTCCAACAGCAGGTCCTTACTAAAGGAACTGTGTTTAATTGGTGGACACATTTGCAGCTTACGTGATAATTCTAATCCTGACACTGGTCAAAACTATCAAATTCAAGTTTATTTATAGCTATCTTGATCTTTATATCGTGTTGTGCATCAAACCCTGATTCTTTCCCGATCATGCTGTCTATGTTGTTTTTTTTAGTAAATTCAACTTCTGGCCGACTTCCTCTAACTCAACCAAATCATTCAGCATTGTCTCTTTCTGTCGTCCAATGTCTCTAACACCTTGATTTTTTTTCTGGTTTATATCAAATGTAATGTATTCCTCTTGTTCTTTCGCTATTACGATTATTGTTTGAATGTTGTTTGATTTTTATTACGAGTGCTTAGTTCAGGATGTTGCTACCGTGCAATTAACTATAATGTACGAAATGATAGATTGTTTTACATTTTGCTGAGGGTAAAAGAGGATAAAGAGGGCGAAAACAATTCTCTTCATCGTTTAAGGAATGAAACTAGCCTCCTCATTGATAAAAGCTGATTATGAGGAAAGAACTATCCACATCGTTAGATGAGGACAGCGAGGAAAGAAAATAGTTTCCTCACCTTTAGAAGGGGACATCGAACCAGGATACTAGTCTCTTTACCATGAGAAGATTGCTTCACCTCAACACCGCAAGGCACAAGAGGAACGTGATGAGATGAGATGAGATGAGATCGGGAAAGAAAATGAGTCCCTTTACTGTCAAAAGAAAACATCGTAGAAGTGAACTTTTTTAGTTACCCGTTAAAAAGATGACACCGAGGAAACGCTAGATTCTTAAGTCTTGGAAAAGAACAGAAACGAAGAGCACATTTCACCTCAGTTTTAAAATACGACATCGAGGAAAGAAACTAATCTCCTCACAGTTAGAATATGCCATCGTGGAAGGAAACTAGCTTCCCGAGCTGTAGAATAGGACAACGAAAAAGGAAACTAATCTAGTCGCTTTAAGAAGAAAACTCCTCACCTTGTTATGTAATTACCTAGAATATGTGATAGCATTCTCGATAACGAAATTGATAGGAACCTGTACAGATAATGTCATGAGCGCGGCCGTCGAAGATTTGACTCCTGCTTAAAAAGTCGCTTAAAAGTCGCTTAAAAGTCGACAGGGTCGACTTCATCGCACCGGGTTTTATCCCATATGGCTCAGTCTCTTTCCGAAGCGCGGAAAGCGTCGAACAAAGCACGAACTCCGTAGCTTTTAGCGACGACCCACAGGAGTCTCCGAAACATTTAACTCGTAAACCGAAGTGCGCGGCCCGGAATCGAAACCACAATCTTCGGAGCACGAGTCAAACGGCTTGACCACTTCGCCACAGAGACCCCTTGACTCCTGCGGTAGTCATCTCGCTGAGGGAAAGCCTAGACACTCATCCCCTGTGCATTCAGTCCTATACAATGTGGTGACCCTATCACATCACCGACCCATAGCACATTCCTGCTAATTTTTGTTTGTTTTTTATTATATGTGTAAACACAACCCTGTTAGAAGCGGTATGGCATAGTGAACACATGGTTCTATTCCATATGTTATTGACAGACCTATTGGCACTTCCAGAGTGATGTGGCTGATAACACGTCGGTAATCTTCACTTTCCAAGGACCTTCCTTAGAACCAATTTCAGGCTGGGTCTGCCTTGGAGTCCTGGTAAATTTTAAGAATCCGCCTCAATGAACCCATGACTTCAGAGCCGGCAAGTAGCCAATATGCTACAAGGGCCTGCCATAAAACCATATTGATTTTCACAAAACTGTTTTCGCAGTAAAATATTGATACAAATGGACTGGTGTACAGGGGTCAGGGCTAAGACTGGCCAAGTCCTGTATTCATCTTCACACGGAACACTCTGGGCTTACGCTAGAGTGACTACCGTGGGAACGATTAGTAGTATGACTCTTCGCTGGCTGTTGAACGAGGGGACTGAGCACGTATGGAATGTCCTGAGTGCAGTGATGTCGGTTCTTAACTCAACTCAACACAACTCAACACTAGAGTGACTAGCCAAGGACGGATCAACCTAGGTCACCACTGTGATGAAGCCTGTTGACTATTGAATCATTGTACGCTACACGACTGCAAGAGAATCTCAATTCCCTACGTTAATGATACGAGTAGATAGGAGTAGAAACCATGCCTCTGCTATTCCTCAGTACCTCAAGTGGGAGCAGCGATGGCGTAGTGGCAAGATACTAGCTAGCCGACCCGGTGGTCATATGTTCGAATCCACACGGGACATGATCTTAATTTATTTGTTAAGTTGACCTCGGTCGACCAAGTCTAAATGGTGACAGGTGTGACAAATTTGATAGTTGACAGAGGACCTAGTTAGTAGGGTTCTCTGGAGTTATATCTTGAATAATAAATAACAAGATAAAGGATATGATTTAGCACGTTTTGTCTAGAGGTCACTCAAATGAGCTAATCATTCCCGCAATAGCCTTTTTGGAGAACCACTTTTCTTTGGCTCAAACCCCCACTGTGAGACTACTATGTATCTACACAGAAATTTATAAAAGAAGTAAAAGGTTCCCTCAAGACCAAAAGGAGATCTGGACTCTTCGCCCCTGTACAACTGAGGATCCATCTCTCTCATTATAATGTTGCCAGTGTGCTATTCGTCCGTCACATTAGATCTACCTTTCTTTATTTTGTCAGTGTGACCTATATCAGCTTTGTCCAATTGCTTTGGGACTGTAGGATTCAGTTTTTGTAGACAAACTCAACAATAACTGTACATTACATCTGTTGGACAAGACATCTACATGACAGTTTCTTGACAAAAGTGGGACATACATTCACAAGGAATTGTGTACACCAGCCATTGTACAAGACTTACATCATAAGAGATACTTGACAACATCTATACAAGACTTTTCACAATATGTATAATCAACCACAGCACTTAAGACAGTCACAGAGACAACACTTGACAGCAACTGTACAAGAAATTCACTGGGGACATGTACTTAAAACACTGGTTCAATAATACTGTTTATTGAGCTGATGGTGAGTCGAGTGATGATCCATGGTTCATCTTTCTGTCATGTCAACACCTCAACAAGGTACATTCATAATGCACAAATATGCTAACATGCATGCAGATAAACATGATACCACACTCGGATCCCTCCTCCATCCAATACTCAAACTTTCCTCCTCCTCTCCTCTCTAATCTCCACTACACCATTGACTTTTATCCTTTCCTCTACTGTTAATGAGGGAAAACCAAGATAAGCCATAACCTGGGGCAAGCATAGGGACATTCTGCTCCACTGGTCTGTTTAATCCTTTTAGCACCTATGATGGGTGTTGGACAAGCTCAGGTTGCAGTTCTCCCCATGATGATTTTCCAAGTCAGACTAATTATCCCCTACTGTCACAGTTTGAAGAAAGGTTACAGCCCTGTCTTTCACCGGTGAGTTGACTGTTCATGAAGTTGACACTTAGGAATTTGTTCTACTTTTCCTGTAGAGGAAGATCTAAGATACAAATATGTCCCAGTCTTCTTTCTCCTCAGTCTATCTCACTTACTCTTACAAGTCTTCATTCTGAAAACACTGTGTGAGCACCAGGCTGGAGATTAACTAAGATAAGTCCTAGCCTAAACAATCCATTGTCCTCAGTCATTTCACCACGGTTCATTGAATGAGGTTAACCACCATAGACTTGTTGTTTAGTTCTCAGATGTCATTGATAATTATGATCACTGAAGTCTTCAGAGCCATTCCATTTGAGAAAAGAATTGGTTCTGGATTTAGGGACTACTGGTTAGTTGTCCCAGATGATATATGGAAGCCTCTCCATCCATCATCTTGTTCTCTGTCAATATACAAAATGGCACAACATCTCTTTACATTTGTTAAAAGATGATGTTATCATACATTAACATACACAGATGGAGATGGGGAGGTTAAGGGAGGATGTTGACCAAACACACCTCTCCTAGTTTGATGATGCAGTGTAATTTCACTGTGATGTACTGTGGTAATCACAAGACTATATGCTGAGACAGGGTAGCTTAACACAATTACAAGCATTTAGGTGGTCCAAGTTCCACCATGTTTGAACCACAGTAGACATGGGCACAAGGAGGACCAGACACAGTACAGCAAGCATCATGACATAGCAACATGGGACAGGCATTGTGAAGGGAAATGGAAAATAGGCATTTACAACTGCAATATGCATTATGTATTAACTAATGGCATTTACCCAATTAGCAGACCAGACATCCATTCCAATGGTTGTCATGTTGGTGCATGAATGTCCTATTCCATATATACTCACTCAGCAATGCCAGACCTCACCCCTTTTCTCAGACCGACCTGGCTCACAGGTACATCATCTTCATCATCATCATGTGCTGTTTCCCCACTGAGTAATGTTCATGTCTACTACAGTCGGTAACAGAAGCTCAATTGCATAAGCAATTGTTCACATATGCACCAAAGCACATATGGGAAAAACATGTTTAGTCCTTGTAAATTTGCATGAGTTGTACATTATATTCAGCCACCAGGCATCACATGAACTTTGCAATTCTGGCGTGCCACACACAACCTGCTTACATATGGATATTGAAGCATCTTTCTTTCTACTAATGTGAGAGGCTACTTATCAAAGCACCAGCTCATTCACTCCAACATTCTCAGCGTTTTACAAAGGAACTTGTACATGTTTACATCACCCATTCCAATTCAGACTGCCATATGTTAACTCGCGAGAGCAAAGGTACAGTTGATTTAAGAATGAGTCATCCTAGGCATGAAGAATGCACAAGGGGTTTGGGTTTGCGAATTTGCATGAGTGTACTATACATTCATCAAGCATACGCAACCAGTCACAACAGAGGGATGATATGCACTTGGAGTATACAGCGTGAAAGACATGTCAAGGTTGAAGAAGCAGTATCCAGAATACTGGCGCACAGAAGTTCTGTTTTTCACTTTCACATTTTATTCATAAAATACTCATATATTCTTCTCTTTCGTTCACCTAGGCATAATCACACATTAAAGTATGTTTTAAAGTGGTACCTGGTATTCCAGAGAACAATATATTATAGAATCTTTAAGGGCATTGTTGGTCATCACATCACAACTAGCTACCGCTCCGGATGGAATCTTGGCTCGAACTGCCAAATTTTCAAATGTGGCCTAGCAAACAGCGCGGGCTGCCACCTATTAACCAATGAAAAGACAAGCGCATATACCGCTGCCCTCCCCCAACTCGTTCTGGAACTTACTATTCCAAGAATCGTCCTTCTATCTGGAAACGCCGCTCAAATCGAAAGTATTTTTATGAATGTGTTGGGCTGGGAATGGGGGATTCTGACCCATCATGTTACATGGCCCCTCTCTTAAATCTTTCATAGGCATGACAGATAATCTCAGAAATCCACAGTTCCCAGATCCCTCAGGTGGTTTTGTCAATTACTCTCTGTCTCCCTTTACCCTACTAGAGTAGTACATTTGAACTAAGTGATTTTTCTCCTTTAAAAAAAATCTACCCCAACATTGCATCTGTTGATGAATTTGGTGGCAAACGCAAAGACCATGAAGTTAGCCCTGCATTAAGTTCCTTTAAGTCACTGGGAGCATCAGGAGTCCTGACTCCACTCATCTGTGAAACGCCCTTCTATTTACCTCTGACAGTGTTCCATCGCCGACATCCTTGCTATATTTCCTGTTGTGATAAATGATCTCTCTGAGTCACACCATTTCGTAATGTATGAATGGACCATAGAGATTCATTATGTGAAGTAATGGCTTTGCAATTAAGCCAACTTCTAGATGACGTTTAGAGAGAATGGTTGCATTCCATGTATCTCTCAACCTTTCACCTTATCAGAACTTCATTCCTTCCCTTCGCCACTAGGAGAATGATAATCCTGTGAGAGTGTATTTAACTGAACACTTTCTCCAACAGTAATCTTGGCATTTGGAACTGGGTTAAAATTTTTGATCATCACCGGAGCAAAGACAATCACTTCCGGGTGAACTGTATAGCAGCCGCTGCAAAACTTGTTAAGACTAAAATCTACTAGTGCAGATTTGGTTAGCGTTGGACACAGGGTCTACCTTTCCAATTAGCCTCTTGTGATTTGCAGATGGTAGCAATTTCCCATTATATTTCCTTGACTTCATTTCTGTAGTCAATACCATAGATTTAGAGGTGCACTATTGGCTGAGATTTCCTCATTCCGTTAGGCCTCTATTTTGATTTGTTGTGAGAAGTGACAGCATTTCCTCTCCTTAGTTGCTCTAGAAGCTGTTTCTAACGTAGCAACTGAGTTTGTAGATGCAGCCAGACTGTGACATCTACTTATACTAATATAGAATTCCTGGTGGAGTTTCCAACTAGTTGTCTTCAGCCATGCTTTAGCGAAGTGCTTTTGAGGGGCTGGAGTATCCGTTCTTTCTCTCCCACATGAGCAAAACGTTTACTATTGGCGAATATAAGGCGTTCCCTCTCAGCATTAGAGAAGTTCGTCATTATCACAGCCCTTTGAAGGTGTGTGATTATGTGGGTATACTTCTTATATCCCAATATTGACTGGAATTTTTGGAAGCAATTTTACTGACTTTGAGGATAGGACTGGCCAGGTCTTGTGAATATACCTCGCATCTCAGTAATAATATAAGATTCCACTGCGTAATGCATGGTTCTTACTTATATAAAGAGTCGACTGCTGAGTTGCAGGGATCTTTATCTTGAAAGGAGTCAGCTGTTTGAAACTGATCTTTCGTTAGTCCACTTTCGCAGACATTGTGTATAGAGTGTCAACTGCTGGAGTTGCAGTGATCTCTACCATATAAGAGTTAACTGTTTAAGAACAGTAATCCTTATTAGTCCATTCCATCACAGACTTTGCTCTTGTCTAGAACCGAGCTACATTTCTACCATTTTTCCAGGCAGAAAAGTCTTCTCAAATTGAGGATGAAAAAGGGGAATGACATCAGTTGTACTCAACTTTGTCCGCCCTTTAATTCCCACCATTTTTCAGGCAGAAACGCTTTCTCAACTGAGGATGAATTGACGTCCGACGTCGGAGACGGATCCTGTTTTATCTCTTCATGAAATTTTTCAGGTTGTCCACGTTATGCTCCTAGTCGTATGATACGCCAATGACATCAGGTTGGTTATCCATCGTTTCCCAGACACATACTTTGCGTACGCTCTCCACTTCCATATAAATGGCTAGGGGTCCAGTTATTTTGATGGCCTTCCTGGAGATTCAATGAGTTAACTCCTGGCGACGTGGATCCTAGTACACCAGAGATTATACCATCGAACAGTAGACTAATGTCTTATAGACACCAGACTGTGGTCGGTTTTGTATGACCGCCCATAACATCAGGTAGAATCTTCCTTTCATCTCGTCCATCACGTATCAAGTACGCTTAATAATACCACTACTTCAGGAATGGCAAGTGACTGAGTTGATAAGGATGTTTCTCCTGGAGATTTCAATTGTGCTCACTTTCTCAGCAGCTTGATCAGGGCTACTGACAAGATTACACAACTGAAGAATAAATCCAGATGTCGAATCGACACTGGACATTAGCCGGTACGAATACTGACTATACTGAGAGAGATTGTTAGTGAGGTGTCTTAATGGTTGCCCAAGTTTTCCATCAGGGTTCACACTCTCTACTCTCAGTGTTGCAAGCATGTTATGGGGAGAAGAGAATATAAGGAGTTGTTATTTATGTGATGTGGTGACATTAAAAATGTTGTAGTTACAACAATATTCCCCTCTCTCTCCCATGCCAGCAATTAATTTTGGAGATGGAGTAGGCCTCATATTCATTTACTTAAGTGTCTTAATTTCAGGGACAAAAATGAATTTCCCCCTGTAATAGCTGTCTCAGTTATATTAAATAATTTGTGTTCTCTGGTGTTTCAGGTACCTTAATTTTTGGATACATATATCGAATAACCAGCATGCACAAAATTATACAACATTATTGACAAGCTAATAAATCATTTCATACTGAGAACATAAATATCATGGATACAGCATTTATGTTGACCCATAAGATATTTATACATCATCTTCAGTCTGCTACATTGAATTCCTAACTGATATATTAAAACAGTGATACATGCAATATTATCACTATTAATGAAATCAAACCTTCTAGAGATTTATTGTGGGTTTACATGTCTGGACAGTTGCCCTCATATAAGAGACAGGGTCCATTAAACAACACCATAAAAACTCCAAGAATTAGGTCTGATTTGCGAGAGGTCACCCCGGATTTTAATACCAACATAGAGATCCCAAAAGTGAGTCTTATGCAGGGTATACCCAAAGTTTTGTATCCCGTCATCAGGGCATCAGGTATGTGAGCCCCTAGCAGGTTATTACCAGGGTTTAAATCCGAGACGAGTATTAGGGTTTTCCCAGGGTTTATAGCCCGGAAAGAGCCTACCCAGTTATGTGACAAATTTGATAGTTGACAGAGGACCTAGTTAGTAGTGTTCTCTGGAGATATATCTTGAATAATAAATAACAAGATAAAGGATATGATTTAGCACGTTTTGTCTAGAGGTCACTCAAATGAGCTAATCATTCCCGCAATAGCCTTTTTGGAGAACCACTTTTCTTTGGCTCAAACCCCCACTGTGAGACTATTATGTATCTACACAGAAATTTATAAAAGAAGTAAAAGGTTCCCTCAAGACCAAAAGGAGATCTGGACTCTTCGCCCCTGTACAACTGAGGATCCATCTCTCTCATTATAATGTTGCCAGTGTGCTATTCGTCCGTCACATTAGATCTACCTTTCTTTATTTTGTCAGTGTGACCTATATCAGGTTTGTCCCATTTCTTTGGGACTGTAGGATTCAATTATTTGTAGACAAACTCAACAATAACTGTACATTACATCTGTTGGACAAGACATCTACATGACAGTTTCTTGACAAAAGTGGGACATACATTCACAAGGAATTGTGTACACCAGCCATTGTACAAGACTTACATCATAAGAGATACTTGACAACATCTATACAAGACTTTTCACAATATGTATAATCAACCACAGCACTTAAGACAGTCACCAGAGACAACACTTGACAGCAACTGTACAAGAAATTCACTGGGGACATGTACTTAAAACACTGGTTCAATAATACTGTTTATTGAGCTGATGGTGAGTCGAGTGATGATCCATGGTTCATCTTTCTGTCATGTCAACACCTCAACAGGTACATACAAAATGTACAAATATGCTAACATGCATGCAGATAAACATGATACCACACTCGGATCCCTCCTCCAACCAATACTCAAACTTTCCTCCTCCTCTCCTCTCTAATCTCCACTACACCATTGACTTTTATCCTTTCCTCTACTGTTAATGAGGGAAAACCAAGATAAGCCATAACCTGGGGCAAGCATAGGGACATTCTGCTCCACTGGTCTGTTTAATCCTTTTAGCACCTATGATGGTGTTAAACAGCTCAGGTTGAAGTTCTCCCCGTGATGATTTTCCAAGTCAGACTAATTATCCCCTACTGTCACAGTTTGAAGAAAGGTTACAGCCCTGTCTTTCACCGGTGAGTTGACTGTTCATGAAGTTGACACTTAGGACTTTGTTCTACTTTTCCTGTAGAGGAAGATCTAAGATACAAATATGTCCCAGCATTCTTTCTTCCTCAGTCTATCTCACTTACTCTACAAGTCTTCATTCTGAAAACACTGTGTGAGCACCAGGCTGGAGATTAACTAAGATAAGTCCTAGCTAAACAATCCATTGTCCCAGTCATTTCACCAGACGTCTTGAATGAGGTTAACCACCATAGACTTGTTGTTTAGTTCTCAGATGTCATTGATAATTATGATCACTGAAGTCTTCAGAGCCATTCCTTTTGAGAACAGAATTGGTTCTGGATTTAGGGACTACTGGTTAGTTGTCCCAGATGATATATGGAAGGCCTCTCCACCATCATCTTGTTCTCTGTCAATATACAAAATGGCACAACATCTCTTTACATTTGTTAAAAGATGATGTTATCATACATTAACATACACAGATGGAAGATGGGGAGGTTAAGGGAGGATGTTGACCAAACACACCTCTCCTAGTTGATGATGTAGTGATTTCACTGTGATGAACTGTGGTAATCACAAGACTATATGCTGAGACAGGGTAGCTTAACACAATTACAAGCATTTATGTGGTCTAAGTTCCACCATGTTTGAACCACAGTAGACCTGGGCACAAGGAGGACCAGACACAGTACAGCAATCATTGTGACATAGCAACATGGGACAGGCATTGTGAAGGGAAATGGAAAATAGGCATTTACAACTGCAATATGCATTATGTATTAACTAATCGCATTTACCCAATTAGCAGACCAGACATCCATTCCAATGGTTGTCATGTTGGTGCATGAATGTCCTATTCCATATACACTCACACAGCAATGCCAGACCTCACCCCTTTTCTCAGACCAGACCTGGCTCACAGGTACATCATCTTCATCATCATCATGTGCTGTTTCCCCACTGAGTAATTTTCATGTCTACTACAGTCGGTAACAGAAGCTCAATTGCATAAGCAATTGTTCACATATGCACCAAAGCACATATGGGAAAAACATGTTTAGTCCTTGTAAATTTGCATGAGTTGTACATTATATTCAGCCACCAGGCATCACATGTACTTTGCAATTCTGGCGTGCCACACACAACCTGCTTACATATGGATATTGAAGCATCTTTCTTTCTACTAATGTGAGAGGCTACTTATCAAAGCACCAGCTCATTCACCCCAACATTCTCAGCATTTACAAAGGAACTTACATGTTTACATCACCCATTCCAATTCAGACTGCCATATGTTAACTCGCGAGAGCAAAGGTACAGTTGATTTAAGAATGAGTCATCCCAGGCATGAAGAATGCACAAGGGGTTTGGGTTTGCGAATTTGCATGAGTATACTATACATTCATGAAGCATACGCAACCAGTCACAACAGAGGAATGATATGCACTTGGAGTATTACAGCATGAAAGACCTGACAGGTTGAAGTTGCAGTATTCAGAATACTGGCGCACAGAAGTTAGGTTTTCCACTTGCACATTTTATTCATAAAATACTCATATATTCTTCTCTTTCGTTCACCAGGCATAATCACACATTAAAGTATGGTTTAAAGTGGTACCTGGTATTCCAGAGAACAATATTTTACTGAATCTTTAAGGGCATTTTTGCGTCATCACATCACAAACTAGCGACTGCTCCTGGTGGAATCCCCGCTCAAACTAATTGGATATTCAAATGTGGCTCAGTGAATAGCGTGGGCTGCCACGTACTAGCCAATGAAAAGACAAGCGCATACCGCTGCCCTCCCCCAACTCGTTCTGGAATATTCGATCTAAGAATAGCCCTTCTATCTGGGATGGTCCCCGTTCAGACTTAAAGTATTTTCATGAATGTGTCATGCTGGGAATGGGGGACTCTGATCCATCATGTTACAACAGGATATGTCGTGGGAAGTGAATGTGAATGACGTGATACTGACCCCATCACCCACCTAGTGCCTGTACAAACATACGAGTCTAGCACATGATGGTCACTGTGCCTAAGGCGTGTATTAGAGCCCTTACATTGTCAAGCTGAATAGTTCTAATCAACGCAGTTCTACCACAACAACAGCGACAACGACAATAGCAGGGACCACGTCATTACACCAGCCACGTGATTTATGGGGATATAATACTGACCTTTGAATAGCACAGATTCATACAGACTGATTTTATCATTGTAGCAAATACAAGAGAACAAAGAAGTATACAATAGCTCAAGTTAAAGCAGCAATCAACAAGAAAAACATATGTTATTCAGTAGTTTGTCATCAATGAAGGTCAGAAAACCAGTTAGGAGTAGTTATAAAGTGCCACAGACTTATGATTACTGTCTATAGTATGTTTTATAATTAATGCTACCATAATTTACCACAGGGACATGCTGAAACTGGGGTCTTCCAAGCCATGGCAAGAAGCCATGAGGCAGCTGACGGGTCAGGAGCAGATGAGTGCCCAGCCTCTGATGGAATATTTCGAACCGCTTCTGGAGTTCCTTCGAGAAGAAAATGGGAACGATTACGGGTGGGACCCTAAGTGCCCTACATTCGCAAACGATAACGGTAAAACAGATACAACACCTAAGCCACCTACCACTTGCCGAAATGGCAAAGCTGTCGACAAACTTAGTGTATCGCTACTGCTCTTTTTGATTGTCTTGTACATGTGTTATTCCTACAAACTTTAGCAATTTTATACATGCTCACACGTTCTTCACTGTCTAATGCAATTTAACACCCTTTAAATGTTTTCTTCTTCTTCTTCTTCTTCTTCTTCTTCTTCTTCTTCTTCTTCTTCTTCTTCTTCTTCTTCTGCTGCTGCTGCTGCTGCTGCTGCTGCTCCTCCTCCTCCTCCTCCATCTTCTTCTTCTTCTTCTTCTTCTTCTTCTTCTTCTTCTTCTTCTTCTTCTTCTGCTTCTTCTTCTTCTTCTTCTTCTCTCCTCTTCTTCTTCTTCTTCTTCTTCTTCTTCTTCTTCTTCTTCTTCTTCTTCTTCTTCTTCAGATGCCTGACTTGGGGCAGATAATGACGATGACGACTCTCAGCTGGTCACTGTCATCTGATATTTTAATGAAGATTATGTTGTTGTATAGCCGCCCATCTGCTCAGGCGGTTCGCATAAATCGTCCTTTGTCTTCTTCTGCAACTCTTGGCTAGTATTTTGCGCTTCAGCAAAATTTCTCTCACCCCCTTTCATCCCGTTACCTGTATGTATGGATTGTTGAAGTGCCACAAACGGCACTGTACTTTTCAGAAACACAGGTGACACTGCTACTTAATTTAAGCAGCTGTCTCAGTTTCCGTAACTTGCCCATTTTTTAAATATTCCCATTGTTGGATTTACACTTACAATACCGCTGAATTGTTAGATTTGTAAATTAGCCTGATTAATTTCCAGTTAAGGCAGCATTTTATAAGATGAAGAATATTCTCCGATATTGATGTTTGTCAATCGAAGCATGGTAAAGAGGTTTTAAGATCTACATTGAGCCAACCCTGGTGTATGGAAGCCAATAATAGACAATTAGCAGACAAGTGAGAAAGTATATGAAAATGCATTATGTGATTTTATAGAAGAATGATGATAACACTGTGAGCTGATATAAAAAGCAATGGAGATATCTTGAAAGAAGGTAGTCCACAAAGAGAACTGTCATCAGAACAAAACAGTTGACTTTGTTTAGGCATGTTGTCAGAAAGGGAAAGCAGGAGTATGTTGTTGCAAAGGGAAATGTGGAGATGAAGAGTTACAGAGTGAGAGCAAACGAGAAGATGCTAGAACGTTTGACATCATTCCATGGAGGAACACCAGTATCTGAAATTATTGGCAGTACACGAGACAGAAGACTGTTGACAGATTTAACCATCAACACCACGTGGCATTAAATTGATTGATGTTAACATTCTTTCAGACTTCTATTGTATTAGCAAAGTTTTTCACCAAATACCAACTAATATTAATTTTGTTTTCTTGTTTTTAAATGTCTTTCCACACACAAATCCAGCTTGTCAACTGCTTATAAATGTATTGTATGAAAATTAATGTGGTTGTTCCCCCTGCCTTGGATGCTGCATTAGGTCGTTTATTTCCCCCTAATTCATGACATGTTGATTTGCTAGCGAACAAGCGTCGCATATTCCATCAATAAAACCGAGAAGACATTGCTTTCCAAATTCGTTAAAGAATATTAACAATATGTTTCCAAAATATATAACTTAAGTTGTCAGGGACATGCAATGGACGTATAACCATAAGTATATGTCCGTATATGAACGCTTACGACTGCAAAACTCAAATGATACAATGCACTAATGGAGCACTGACCAAAACAGAACAAAAAACAAAAAACAAAAACAAAAAAACATCCTCCTTGGATAAAAATCCCGCTCAAATCAACATCCACATGATTCTGTTACAGGATTATTAATCTGAGGCTATGATGGGCCCTAATTATAACTTCTCTTCTAAGGTTGAAAGGGGTAGGGATAATGGACAAAGAATGCAATGCTATAACGTACAATTACAGTTTGGGTGTTATAAATGTACTTTCTCCGAAGTCGGAGAGTATCTGCCTGCACGGCGAGGAACCACCAGTCTGCACACCAATAAGCCAGACATGGGACAACGGATACTCACGCAAACCTAGTCCGGTATGACATCACACTGATGTTGGACAACAGGATGCCTTCATCCGACATACAGGACTTCACGTTGGAGTTCAAGCCAGCGAACGCAAGCAAGCATAAATGTACTAGGGCTGCGACCGATTAATTTAAATTTAATAGTTAACTTTTGAAAAATTAACGATTAATTAATCGTTAATTTCGATTAAAGCAAAACAATTATAGTCATATAACTCACATTATAGTCGTATTTGTCAAAACTCGAAATAACACTGGATTGTCTTGTTCATATGTCATCTAATAACCAACTATGCAGAAACACAAGTATGTTGACAGTATTTGCTTCAAGTGACGAGCGCGTCTTATTAACAATATAACCAGCAGAACTGAACAATCGTTCACATGGAACTGAGGTAGCTGGTATGCACAGAATGGTATTGGCAAGGAATGCCAATTTTGGATATCGATGTTCATTAAGTTTCCACCAGTGTAAAGGATCAACCGATTCAGCAACTTTCTTATCCATTTCAGACTCAATTAGCTTAATACTCTCTTCATTTGGTTCACATATAGTTTCATTGTCAATGTCAGTATCATTCGTTGCAGCAGTCTCCATCTGCTTATCATGAACATTAACTGCTATTTGTTGTTCAATACGTGACCAAGTTCGTTCTTTTGCATCTTTTGTCAAATACTTCAGGTATTTGTAGCGTGGATAAAGTGCTGTTGCAATCTGTAGTATTTAAATACTTGTCATATTAGCTACACGTTCACTGAAGTCATTAATACATCTTCATCTTCTTCTTCAGCGTTCCGGGCCATTGAGGTTCTTTGCTGCAGATACAATCCGTCTCCATTCGTCTCTCTGGTGGACCTTCTCTTGCCAGTCGTTGATTCCAATTGCTTGTAGGTCTGTATATATATTATCTCTCCACCGTCTTCTTGGTCTACCTCGGGGTCTACGGTCATTTATTTCCTGAGTGTAAGCGAGTTTTGTTTCCCTATTATCTTCCATTTTTTCTATATGCCCCAGCCATTGTAGTCTATTAGCCTTCATGATACCAGTGATTAGCGGGGACTTAAACAGATCATAAATGTCTTTGTTACTTCTTGTTTTCCACTCTCCACTTTGTGTATCCCTAATGGGTCCAAAGATGCGTCTTAAAATTTTGTTCTCAATGGTTTGTAACAAGGCTTCGTCTCCTTTCGTTGTACTCCAGGTTTCAGAGCCATACAGCACAACTGGTCTGATCAGTGTTTTGTATTTTGTGATTTTGGTGTTACGAGATAGCGCATTTGATTTCAGTAGATGTTGTAGTGCATAATATATCTTATTTCCAGAGTTGATTCTAGTTTGTATTTCTTCCCTTATTATTTTGGAGCAGTTGAAGATAGTACCCAGGTATTTGTTCGTTTTCCGTTCTTTTAATGGTCATATCATCTATTTGTATGTGGCCAGAATCGCTGGAGCGGCAAGGGACATTTTACAACTGAAAATGGAAGTCTTTTCATTTATTCTGGTAGAGACGTCGGAGGCCAGAGTGGAGTGGCATTTTGTTTAGATAAAACAACTGCAAAATCATTAATGGGATATAATCCAGTTAGTGATAGAATCCTCAGTATTAGACTTAAAGGCCGTCCAAAAAACACAACTCTCATACAGATATATGCACCTACTTCAACAGCAGAGGAGGACGAAATTGATGATTTTTACAACACACTACAAGACACATTAAATAAGATTGGTCATAATGATATAGCAATAATAATGGGAGATATTAATGCAAAAGTAGGTGCAGGAAGAGCTGAAAATGAGAGACACGTTTTAGGAAAATTTGGATTAGGAAATAGAAATGATGCAGGTGACAAATTAATTGAATTTTGCACAGAAAATGAGTTAACGATAGCCAACACGCTTTTTAAACAACATCCAAGAAGACTCTTCACATGGAAGTCTCCAGACAGTATTACCAAAAATCAGATAGATTATATTTTAATACAAAGAAGATGGAGATCAAGCATAACATCTGCAAAAACCCTACGTAGTGCAGACTGTGATACAGATCATCAGTTAATAGAAGCATATCTGAAATTAAAACTCAAAAAGCTTACCCGAGGACCAAGGCCACTTCGTTTTGATCTCACAAAAATACCAGATGCATACAACGTAGAAGTTAGGAATCGTTTTGGGGTCTTGATGTCTGTACAAGAGGAAATGACACCTGGTGAACTGGCAGTACAAGCTAGAGATATCTTGATAACTGCAGCCAAAGATTTAATTCCGACCAAGAAAAAGCAACTTAAGCCATGGATTACATCAGACACGTTAGAATTAATAAAACAACGAAGGGAACTGAAACAGAAATGAACTGGCAGTACAAGCTAGAGATATCTTGATAACTGCAGCCACAGATTTAATTCCGACCAATTCCGGTCTACGGTCATTTATTTCCGATAATACCGATAATACCAAGATGAAGTACAGATCTTTAACTCGAGAAATAAGAAAGAACACAAGAAAGGACAAAAATCAATACATACACGATTGTTGTACCAGAATATAGCAATATCATAAGACTGGAAGAGATTATGAAATGTTCAAAGAAATGAAGTTATTGACAAGAAATGTTCAACCTCAATTGAATGTTATCTGTGAC
The DNA here is from genome assembly GCA_014155875.1 of Cepaea nemoralis. Classification (NCBI taxonomy): domain Eukaryota; kingdom Metazoa; phylum Mollusca; class Gastropoda; order Stylommatophora; family Helicidae; genus Cepaea; species Cepaea nemoralis. The sequence continues at coordinate 26,220 of JACEFZ010000277.1, read as the reverse complement.
AAGATGGGAAATACCTTAACAGAATCTAGACAAATTCTAGAAAGATGGCAGGAGTACTGCAGTGGAATGTATGATATGAGTGACAGTGAGGATATGAATGAGATACATGAGCCAACGACAGCAGAGACAGAACCTGAACCCTCATTAGATGAAATTGCTTGGGCTATAAAGCACCTGAAGAATGGTAAATCTCCTGGATGTGATGAGATACCAGCTGAACTAATTAAAGCGGGAGGAGAAGAAAGCATACACATATATCATGCATTATGTACAAAGATTTGGAAATATGGTATATGGCCAAAAGATTGGAAGAGAACTATCTTCATTCCCATACCAAAAAAGGGCAACCTGAAATTATGCACCAACTATAGAACTGTTGCCCTGATCAGTCATGCAAGTAAAATTCTACTAAATGTCATAATGGCAAGACTTCGTAAGAAAATGGAAGAAGAGATTAACGTAGTTCAAGCTGGATTTAGACAAGGAAGAGGAACAAGAGATCACATATTCAACATGCGTTTAATAATAGATAAGTGTAGAGAATTTAATGTAAACCTATACTCATGTTTTGTGGATTATTCAAAGGCATTTGACTGTGTACAGCATCATAAACTTTGGGAAATCATGAGGACTATGGGCTTTCCATCACACGTAGTACAACTCATAAAAATGCTCTATCTATTCCAACAAGCAGCAGTTAGAATAGATGGCGAGACATCAGATTGGTTTGACATCAAGCAAGGAGTCCGTCAGGGCTGCGTGCTGTCACCATATTTGTTTAACCTGTACGCTGAAAATATAATGAGAAATGTAAGAGATGATATAAACAGGGAGCTATATGATGCCCTAAATATCGGCGGTCATGACATACCGGAGATTCGATATGCTGATGATACAGTATTACTATCCACAACACAGAATGGCATGGAAAACCTAATAGCCTCAACCCAATTGAATAGTGAAAATCACAAGTTATATCTTAACATAGCAAAAACAAAGATAATGCATACAGATAAAACTACCATGGAGAAAGAAATATACATTAATGGGGAAAAATTGGAGGTGGTGGAAAATTTTGAATATCTTGGGTCATTGATTACCAACAATGGGGACACAATGAAAGAAATTAAACGGCGACTATCAATTGCTCTTCAAAGACTAAAACAGCTGAATAAATTATGGAGTGGGACAGACAGAACTACAAAAATTAGATTTTTAAGAGCATGTCATCTTTCCCATTTGCAACATACGCCTGTGAGACATGGACACTTACTAAACAAGCTGAACAGCGCATAAACGCCTTTGAATATAAGTGTTACAGACGAGTTCTAAAAATATCTTGGGTAAAGAAAAGAACAAATGCATCCATACTTCAAGAGTTGAATATTGAAGAAGGTTGGCTATTAAAGACGATAAAACAAAGAAAATTGAAATATTTTGGTCACTTGAAACGTCACGAAAGTTTGGAGAGAACAATCATGGAAGGGTATATGCCTGGGAAGAGAGGAAGAGGAAGGCCAAAGAGAAGATGGGTGCAGGATGTGGCGGATGATCTCCAGATGGGTGTATCAGACGCGGGACATCTTGCTTATGATCGAGAGGTTTTCCGGAGGGTTGTTATAGGAGCGAGGTTCTGCAAAGGACATGCTACTGAATGAATGAATGAATGTGGCCAGAGTTTTTAGCCATTCCGTCTCTTGAAATTACCATATATTCTGTCTTATCTTGGTTGATAACCAGCCCCATCTGTCGGGCTTTTTCCTTTAAGTGAGTCAATGTTTCCAATGTCTTCCATTATTACATGCTGCCTTAAATTTAGCAATGTAGCCTGGATCATCAACGTGTACAGTCATATGCTTTGTCAACGATGATAGCAGTGACAATACACAGCTACATGAAACAAAATCTTAACCGCCAAGCAGAACTGTGGTCTGACAGAATAAGTCCAAAACTTTGACATATTTTGAAATCTTCTCCCAATCTGAACCTGACAGTTTTATACCTTGGTATTGCTTCTTTTCATCTGACATGTAGACAGTTAATGCTTCTCTGACCTGTAGAAGACTCTGTAGCATAATAAACATACTGTTTAATCTTGTTGGTACATCTTGCTGCAGCTTACACAATGGTGACTCAGTAAAATTTTGCAACTCGGTTGTGTTTGCAGCACTATGTTTAAAATGTCCGGCAATTTTTCGACATCCTGTTCATTTGTATAAGAGAAAGTTTCCGATTAATCGTTAAAAAAAAATTAATCGTTAAAAAAATTAACGATTAATCGATTAATTAATCGTTAACTTCCGCAGCCCTAAAATGTACCAATTTTGAGATTACCCTATATTGTAAAGGATGTCACGGTAGCTTAGTGACTCCAGGCTTGCCTGTAGACCCGGTGGTCAAATGTTTGAATCTACATGGAGTCGGTTGTTTTTGGTTTTTATTGACCCTGATCTATGCAGTCTAGAATAGATTTCAGGAAATTCAACGGGTTGAACATCAATTGCTTGACACGTCTTAATGTGTGTAAAAGAGTCCTTTACTTAAAACGGTCAGATACCTGTATATTTACCAATTTTCTAGGCGCATGGAGTGGTTTTCTCCAGCTACCGGGCCTCCCTGTGTGATTTCAGGCTGAAACAAATTTACTTTCTATTTTAACCAAAATTTCACATATTTTCTCCAGCAACACTTGCTGTTCCAAGCCAGTCGTTGTTAGGTCGGGTCAAGTTCAATTAGCTTTCCGAAAACAGTGTCCAACTCGTTCAATCTGTTTCCTCAGACTAATTTATTTATAACTGGGGTGCTCCATGTTTGTGTTCGTCTACTTCCCGGACCTCGTTAGTTGAGTTCCTTCCTCTGTTGCAGGCCTGGCAGCTGTCATCTTTCATTCATTCTTTTGCAGCCGCTACATGTGATATTTGTTCCCTACTTTTTACCTATTCATCCTATTAGGGTATCAATTGCTTTCATTATACTTACTATTTTAATGATAACTCTGGTTGCTATGCATTGCTTTTAATAATAAACAGATCATGTACTCCAGATGTACTCTCCACTATTTGATTGTAAAAATGTTATATTTTAGTGCGAATTCTGAACGTTAAAACGAGGCATTAGGTGTAATTATGATTCCAGAAGGTATAATATACTTATATTTCAATTGAATGCTTGATGTACTCTCTTGTTATCATTATACTATAAATATTAAAAGATTAATGTTAACTTAACACTAATTGTTTCTCTCTCTTGTATAAAATAACACTTTAAATAATTTTACATACGTATCAAGTAAACATTATATACAGCAATAAGAAAGAGACAAACAGCGTTTCTTCGGTCATATGATGAGAAGAGAGGCATCGGAGAACATCGTGACAACTGGAAAGATCGAGGGGAAGAGAGACAGAGGCAGACCAAGAGAAATGATGCTGGATGGACTGAGACAGTGGCATGGAGGCATACCATCAGCAGATTTGATCCAGAACACCAAAGACCGAAATCTGTGGAGAGCTATGAACGCCTACGCCAGCTGGCAGGGCGCTTGATGATGATAGTAAAGTAAATATTTTAAATTAGTCTTATGGCAAAACCTGCCGATGTAGTGTCATTATTAAGCAATCACATTTTCTAAGCACATAATAATCAGGTAGGGTAGCCAGCTTCCATCCTCACAGGCTTACATTCAGAGAGAATTTCCAGAAAATATGTTTAATTAGTAGAAACTCTGATCCGACCCTAGAGCCTTTCTGGTTAGAAAAGAATCATGTCACAGCTGAGACCTCTGTCGTGGTCAGGAAGCGATGATAAAGAGTACAACTATAACTTCGTGTTAATGATTTTACACTTTTTTGTTACCTTTTTTTTTTCTTTCTTAAATATAGAATCTGTATCCTTAACCACTATTATAATCGTTATCAAGATTTTTCGGGCATGTCAACAGAAGAAATGAACGTTACATCTTAGTGTCATCTGGCGAAAAGTATGGAGAAAGAACAAAGAGAAGACAAGGATACAGATGCATTGGTGGCTTAACTAAGTGGCATAATCGGCGAAAGAACACGGACGCAATCCAGATTTCTGGTGATCATATCAGATGGCGAATTATGACTTCATAAGTTTATCGCCATAATACATGATGATGTTGCGTCTGTATCAATATCCAGTTATAAGTAACTTGTTCTTTATGCTTTGCAATCGTGGTGGGGGACAGTTAATGCATTCAACAGGTTTGTCAATGGTTCCTGTTAGTGCTAATGCTTCGTTTAGCAAACGTTACAGACTGTCAACATTTTAGAGCAGTCACAACTGACAACATTTGAGAGCGAAACCCAGTCGACTAATGAAAAGATCACGCAACCAAAGAAACTCTGGTTATAGCACCAGACAAATACAAGAAAATGTTGGAGAGACAACATCAAGGTTACACCAAACACAGAAAACCCGCAGCCACGCCGACATACGTGGCCTAGGCACCAAAGCTATGGATTCCCCAACCAATACTATTAACGGCAAGTGTAGATTAAGAAGGGAGACATCAGTTACATGCAGCTAGACACTAGTCATTGGTTCAATACTAAGTAAATGCGGTATTTGATTCTTGATTAGTTGGCTGGCTGGTTGCTTGGTTGGTTTGTTGGTTCGTCGGTCGATCGGTTGGTTGATTTGTTAGTTGGGTTCTCTATAAACCCTATAAAAGAGTGCGAGTTTTAAGTCTAAAGTCAGATGCAGTGGTATCTTCTCAATCCTGAAAAAGACCAGCATCTGTTGCAGTGAGGTAGTCATGGTAGCGAGGTGGCTACCCTTGCCTGCCGGGCGGTGAGTTAGAATTCGCATTGCGGGCCGATTTTGAAAGTGGGCCTGGTCTCCGAGATTGCCTTGCATGACAGCTCACGTGTTTCGCCATGGGACATGATGTTGATGGTTACAATTTAAACAGTACGGCACCATTTTTCAAAGCCTTTAGGTATATTAGGTAGATACTGTGCTATCACAAGAATTTACTTCCCAGAAAATTTACTTGTAACCATTTTAGACAGGGTAGACTTGGAAGCCCTGATACATTTTTAAAAGGTCCCCGCCTCAAAAGAGGGAGAATCTTTTCACGTGTCAGTGTATGTGCTTTGTTGGTTAGTGAAATGTTGTGTTGCAATTCCACAACACACCAGAACTTTTAAAGCAGATCACTTTGCGTTGATTTCAGTGGTATGAACCGTCGACCGTTCAGAAATTAAATGTAGACTTCTGAATACCACAATTACCTAGTAAATAAAAAAACAAGCCGGTACACGCTTAGGTTGATTACAACTCTCTGTAAAGAACATGCCCTTTACTTGTATTATCCAGGCCAACAGGCAAGCCTGCTAGCCGCTGATCTCCCGCGGCACCCTAGCTTGGTATAGCAGGTTAGCATGTGCACTAAATTATTATTGGACACGGTTACTGAGAATATTAGGAGATAACATATAATGGCTAATTAATGGTTCTATCGGATTTCAACATACTCGTGTGCATTCGGTGGCAATTTATCATCTACTGTGTATGGAAAATATAATCAACATATAACCATTTAAATTAGTATGTTAGGAAACTCCCCCATATATTGGGTATTATAAAGAAAAAGACTATACCCAAATGCAACATCAGAGAGTGACTGGATCCATTATGAAACAAGTCAATGTATTTAAATATGTGTGTACTTTAATAGCAATGGATGGAAGATGTAATAAAGAAGTTAAATGTAGAATAACCTAATCAAAGGCAGCATTTCTTTAGATCAGGGGTGGCCAACACGAGGCCCGCCGGGAGTCATGTTGTGGCCCGCGGAGTAGGAAACGACGATGTGGTCGAAGCTGTAGCACGCTTGCTTGTTTACTTTAATTAACAAAACATAAAATAAAAAATTAGGTGCGTGGCCCGGCTGGAAATATTATTTCTGAAATTTGGCCCGCCTGCTAAAAAAGTTGGCCACCCCTGCTTTAGATGAAAATTCACTACAATTTATCTTTGTCAGTTGAGGTGACGAAAAGAGGTGTATTGAGGAAATCTTGATGTGCACAAGCGAATCATGGACAATTAGCAGACTGGTGAGGACGTATATGGAAGCTGGTGAGATGTGATATACATGAGAATAATGAGAACAGCGTGGATGGATAGAAAGAGCAATGAAGATTTATTCAAATATTTTCATTCATGAAGAGAACTGGTTACTGGCATCAGAAGAAGGCTGTCTACATTCTGTGGGCATATCATGAGAAGAGGACAGCTGAAGTATGACGTCACAACGGGAAGCCTCGTGGGGAGGAGAGACTCGGCTAGACCAAGAGAGAAAAATCTAGACAATTCGACATCAAAGCAGAAACGAGCGTCGGTTTCAGAAATGATTTACGGCACAAGATACAAGGCTGTGACCAGACATGATATCCAATGCCACACCAATGTCGAAATGGACTATGAGAAGATAAAACGCCTACATAGTACGGTACTAATTAACATGTGTTATATTATTTATTATATATGCATAGTAAGGTATGCTTTGTGTAACCGATGTTATTTTTTCCATATTATGTGTCTTAATACTGCTTTACATTTTGAACACGACCATGTGTAACAAATGTTGAATTTTTACTCTGTTGCTTCTAAGATTATATTAAACGACCGATTAATCCATGCATCTTGTGTATTCCTCTTTCTTGTTGTTACTGTTATTGCCTTTGTTGCTGTTTGTGTTGCGATTATCTTCATCACTGTTAGATTATGTAGTAGTCCCTCGTACTGATGTGTTATTTACCCAGGTCAATATTTTTAAGATGTACATCTTGATGGTGATTCGAATACGTGATCACCGAGCCGGCAGGCACGCATGTCCCCGCTGTCCCCTCTCCCCACCTCTTAGATATTGGATCTCCTATATTTGACGTGACCGTCTCCGTGGCTAAGGGCTTACGGACGCGATTCGTAAGCCCGCTTACCCTCAATCGAAACAGAGATGCAACCAATTTGGCAGCAGACCGCATTTCGCTGGGTTTCAACGTGTTGGTATGGAAGCCTGTCGTTCAGAACGCAATGGCAAACTACTGATCGTGGACTTGCCAAGACATCAACAAGAGCAGGGCGATGAACCACCAGTCTGCACACCAATAAGCCAGACATGGGACAATGGATACTCAAGCAAAACTCAGTTCGGTATGACGTCACACTGATGTTGGACAACTGGATGTCTTCATCCGGCATACAGGACTTCACGCTGGAGTTCACAGCCAGCGAACGCAAGCAATCAAGCAAGCAGCAAGAGAAGTAAAATGTTGGTATTGACAGCGATGTCCTGTAAATAGCATGTGGAACAAACAAACAAACAAGAAATAAAAAACATATTTTATGTATCTACGGAATTCCCAGCTCAAAGGCAAAGCAGATCAACACCGAGTCTTCAAAGCAGTACTTTTGAAGCCATCAAGTACAGGAGACAGACTTTCAGATCCAAGGATTTATACTCACGTTCGAACTGTGGTCAATTACTGTGCTCAATTCTCTAAACTTCTTTCCTAAGAACTGCCCATGTGGTTTAGGTGCAGTGAAAACGATTCACTATTCCCAAACATACCGAGCCGAGGGTTCTAATTCAAATGCTGGCGGTTTGGAATCAGACCGCTTAGTGTTGATGTCGATTGTATGAGCGTCGGTTATTAAGAAAGCAATGGCACACTGCTGAACATGAAAGCTGCCTAGAAAATCTCTCTCTCGCTCTCACGCACACAACAGGCACACAAAGATGGTTTCATTGCCACGTTCTGTAAAGAACATTAACTTGTCCTGTTGTTGTCGTCGTCTTCCACGTATGCCATGAAGCATCGTGGAGAGGTTTTATTGAGGTTTAGTTTAGTCGTCTAGTTTAGTTCAGTCTTTGGATCAACATCACGGCACACGGTTTAACCCATAAGTGCTCCGTTTTCCTCCTAACTCAAACCTGAGTCTGGAGAAACCCAGCTCAATGCACGAACTCCGTAGCATCGGCGAGGATCCTGAAATACTTTGTGTAGATTTTTAACTCGAGATTTTGCCTGGGCAGCGACGTTAGGCTACTCTTTTTTGATTTCCAAATGCCAAGGGATTTTTTACGTGCGCAACAATACACACGGGCGTCCGATCACACTACCCAGAGACCAGGGGAAATTTTATTACTGGAAGTCCACGTGACAAAATCCCGGTCCTCACCGAGGCTTGAACCCGGGACCTCCAGCACTCGAGGCGGACACCATACCTCGAGACCACTCAGCCCCTTAAATGTCTACAACACATGGTGTTCCCAAGCGGTCACCCATCTAAGTACTAACCACGCCCGACGTTGCTTGACTTCGGTGATCGGACGAGAACCGGTATTTTCAACGTGGTGTGGTCGTAGACTATTAAATTAGGGGACACCCAAGATTGAACCGGGGACCTTTTGTTCTGCAGTCGAATGCTCTACCACTGAACTATAACCTCAGGTCTCTTTTTATTGAAGTTCCAACGACTATGACTAACGCCTTTCCAATTTCCTCCATGATTCATATGGTGATGTTTCTTAGGATCAAGTAAATTCACCAAAGGTTGGATAGACATACTACGTTTATTACGTTCATAATCCTTTCATATCTCTCCTGTTAAGATTGTGCATCTGTATCTCCGAGATCTGTCAGCTCCACATCGGACTATCCGCTGGCTGCACGCTGAAGGATGCTTTTCAATTATCTCGTTTGAAGTCAGCATGGCTAAATGGACACGAGAGCTTGCTCTTAAACTTCCGGTTTGCTGACGCCGTGGTATAGTGTTCAGCTCCTGAACCGATCAGTGAGACTAAAATGTTGGCTTCTAATCCTTGACTTGGAGGTGATGTACCTCAGAAGTCAGAGAGGTTCGCCTGATGGCGAGGGACACTGATAATAGGAAAGCTAATCCACACTCAAAAACATCAGCCCGGTGCACTAGAGGTAGTCGTTCACAGCGAGCGAACGCAGTGGTTTTCGGTCAATCTTGTGAATGTTTGTACATTTCATGTCCTAGTGTACAGACTCCATGCGAGATTCATGATCGCCGATGTCTTTTCTAGACACGTCATCCATGGAAGTGAATTGTGACAAACTATTTGCTTTAATAAATAGAACATATTTCAAAATACTAATGACATAATGACTAAACAGAAAACTAAACTGGTCTGGTGTCTGGTCATATGGTAAGAGAAGAAACACAGTGTGAGGCCTATTGGAGAATAATCATGTACAGGTCCTTTACATAAAGTTACCTGCCGCCGATAAGATTCGATCCAATTGACCTGTTCATTTCTCATACGTACGGTTACTGTCCCGTGGTTCGTAATGGACGACTGTTTCCTCTTCTTCCCAGAATCATGCGTTCCCGTTCTTTCACAACAGCTGACGTGTGGCCAAAGCATGTGTTTCCCCAGAGACGCTGTTTATGAGTCATTTCTCTTTATTATGATGAATGTGTTTTGTTGTTGCGCTAGCTCGCCTTGAAGTAAATTGGATTCTATACACACTATTCTAGTGATGGACTGAATTTTGCGCGCGGATTAGCTTTCCCTATTAACAATGTCCCTCGCCATCAGGCGAACCCACTTCTACTTCAGAGGTACTTGTAATTGACGTCCCCAAGTCAAGGACAATAAGTCAACATTTTAGTCCAACTGTCCGGTGTAGTGGTTGAACCCGCTACCTCGGCATCAGCACACCGGATGTTTAAGAACACGCGTTCTTATCTATACGGTCATGCGGACCTGCGGTCTAAAGTTTTTTAACGTTTAAAGCGGATTTCCTTTAGTGATTACGAATGATTCAAAGATCAATATCGTTAACACTAATTCATATGACAAATTAGCAGATGACCGAGACAGAGCAGTTCGCTAAGTTTTGGTATAGGCACTCGCCAGTAAACAAGGAAATAAAGTAACGTTTCACAAACTTCCCGTCTTCAGACTTGTGTGGCCCTAGAAACCAGCTCCATACCATCATGTCATGGAGACCAGTCTTATCTCGTAAACAATCAGTTCCGCAGTTTGTTAGGAAGGAAGGACGTTTTGCTAAAAGCTCAGTCTAGTGAAAATACAAGGTTGTAGCATTTTCGAGAAATGTCAAGTTGTAGAAGTAAGAAGCTTAATTTAAAAGCAGGTTCTGTAACTGTTGGAAAATGTTTCATAGGTTTGTTATCACTCTTAGAAAACAGTGGGTACAGCAAAAATTAAAACAGGACACAGAACGAGAATTGTACCCGGCACGCAAGGCTTTTTCCCAATCCACATCGATTGAAATGTGTTTCCATGTCGACCAAGACGTTGTGGGAATTAAAGGCTGCCGAAGTTATATTAACCTCACCCATCAAAACCTGGCTGAACTATAACAATATGGGGCTAGCACCATATAGCCACTACACTTGCATCTGAAGTTGTGTAAAAGGGTTCTTTAACATGAAACACTGGTGTAGCCATAATTTCAGTTTAGTTGGTTCCATTGTCTGCAAGTGCACAGAACATTTGTGAAATTATGTAATACCTTGAATTATTTTAAGGACAGGCAATTGCAAACAGCACCAATAGAACGAAAGGTAAAATATGAGATTTGAATTACAGTAAACAGAACAAACAAAGTTGTTCTGTTTGACATTTCTAAGACCTGGATGAGAAAGCTTTCAAATTAGAAAGGTAACTGATCACAATTTGCACAGTTGGTTGGTACACAACGAATTAACAATGAAGACGGGAAACAAATATACGACAACTACCATAATTTACACCACTTAAAAAATAAATTTTACAACATATTTTTGTTCGATTTAATGTCACATCAAAACACCAGATTCTCAGTGAATGCTGTCACTTGGTCCACTTTCTAGCGGTGGTGGTTTGCGTGACTTTTCAGACTTGCTATGATGACTAGCATCCGAGTCTACATTCCGTCTCGCTGAGGACTGGAACTAGCTGCCGAAAGAAAATTTATACTTAAAATTACGGGTATTCAAAATTATTACGCAACAGTACATTACGTGATTTTAAGCAGAAACACTACGGCTACGGATATTTAGAATGCATAAACTGTATTTACATATTAGGGGATAGTGTGAAACTCGCAATTTCAAACTTCGCCTACATATTGAGTGGAGTTCTAAATTAGCCGCTGGCTACATGAAGCAGAACGATGTACGTTCATTTCGATGGTATGAGGCCGTCTTTTAGTAAGAATTCAAGCTACTAAAACAAAACCTACAAGACCAAAATTGCCCTGGGCCCATATAAACCAGTTTACGTGCTGTGATTGACTGCAACATCCTGTAAAGAACATGCAACCTTAACTTTAAACTGAAAATTTGAAACTTTACGGGTTTTCAGAATACAAATATACTACAATTAAGAGTTCAGACTGTACAAAATTGTTAATGTCCTCATTCACTATGTTATCACGCTTAGTATATCGTTAGCCCCCAAATTTACGTTAATCCATTTAGGTCCCAATAGTTGGTGTTTAAGTAAATTATGATTCCTATTCTATTCCATTATACACCTAAATCTGTGTGCTGACATGAGGAATTAGACTAGGCCACGGGAGTAATTAGCTTTAAATACTATACTATACTGTTGTAGTAACAGAGAGTGCAAGGAAAGGACTCTCCTTGAATATCAAGAAAACAGTAACAATGGTAATATCAAAGAAAATGGTGACACCAAAATGTGATATAGAAATAGAAGGGAAAATCCTTAACCAAGTGGATAATTTTAGATACCTAGGGGCATTTATAACATCAGATGGAAGATGTACAACAGAGATTAGGAGCAGAATAGGGCAGGCAAAAGCCGCATTTCAGAAAATGAAGAGTATCTTATGCAATAAGTCGCTGTCACTGAGTGTAAGAAAGAGAGTGCTGAAATGCTATGTAGAACCAGTTTTGCTGTATGGCAGTGAATCTTGGAATGTAAATGAACAAATTAAGAAGACATTAGAAGCAACAGAGATGTGGTTCCTGAGACGAATGTTGCGAATTCCTTGGACTGCCAGAGTAACCAATGATGACTGCCTGAAACAGGCTAATGAAACTAGAACATTATATACAACAATAAGACAGAGACAAACATCTTTCTTCGGTCACGTGATGAGAAGAGAGGCATTGGAGAACATCGTAACAACTGGAAAGATCGAGGGGAAGATAGGCAGAGGCAGACCAAGAGAAATGATGCTGGATGGATTGAGACGGTGGCATGGAGGAATATCAGCAGCAGAGTTGATCCAGAAAACCAAAGACCGAGATCTATGGAGAGCCATGAACGCCTACGCCAGCCGGCACGGCACTTGATGTTGATGACTATTATCATTAATGACCTGAAATTCCATCCCAAATACAAGCTTTTAAAACAAAGTTGATCGATTATATATTAGCTTCGTGAAATCACAGCAGGCAGAGGAACTCTTCTTGAGTCAACGGCTGCGGACTCCGACCAGTAAGGTCACTGCCATAGAGGAAAGCAACGGCAAACTACCTCTTTAAAAGTGCCTAGTATATCATGACTCGCTTAAAGACTGATCATCGCAAGACAAGGACAGAGACGTTAAAATTAGCAACTTGGAACGTTAGGACGTTAAACAACGACGGAACATAAAACAAGAAATTGAAAAGGAAAAAAAAATTATATTTTAGGTATGTGCGAAACGAGATGGAGAGGAGCAGGCATCAAGATAGAGGAAGATTTCACGATTATTTATTCTGGAGGTGAAGATCGTCATAGAGGAGTGGCAATTATTTTAGACCGGAAAACAGCAAAATCTGTTCAAGGATATTGGGCCGTGTCGGACAGAGTTCTACTAGTTAAATTAAGTGGCAGACCTTTTAGCATAACTTTATTCAAGTATATGCCCCAACAGGAGAATGCAGTGAAGATAGTGTAGAAGAATTTTATAATGACATAGAGTCAATGCAAAAGTAGGAAATCAAGGGGATAGATACACAGTAAGAAACTATGGTTTAGGAGAGAGAAATGAAAGAGGATACAGACTTGTAGAGTGGGCAAAAGAACAGGAAATTATTGTAGGAAACACCTGGTTCAAACAACACCCTAGAAGATTATGGACATGGAGGAGTCCTGATAGCAGGATTAGAAACCAGATTGACTACATTCTAATTAGCAGAAGATTTAGAAACGCATTAACACTAGCAAAAACAGTCCCCAGTGCTGATTGTTATAGTGACCACAGATTACTCACAGGAACATTGAGGATAAAGTTGAAGAAAGTCAAGTATATAACAGGAAACACTAAATATGATTTGTGTACATTGAGTAATGACAAGGAAATAGAAAAAAAAATTCAACATAGAAGTACAGAACAGGTTTAAAATTTTGTCTGATCTAGAGATCCTATTTCAGGATGTGGATGATCAATGGGAAACGTTGAAGAATTCAATCAATGTGGCTGCAGAAACAACTATTCCAAAATTAAAGAAGGTGGGTCGTAAGAAATGGATGACTGAAGAAATTTTACACCTCATGGAAACAAGAAGACTCAACAAAAATAATTCTGTCAAATATGAAGAAATTCACAGACAAGTCAGAATATTATGTAAGGAGGCAAAAGAAGCATGGCTTGAGGAAAAGTGCTTAGAAATTGAAAACAAACACAACAGTCAAAATACCAAATTAGTGCACAAAAGAATTCAGGAACTTACTAATAAAAGAACAAGTACATCAACAGGGTGTCTAAAAACTGAAGATGGCAAAGTCATAATAGAAAAAGACCAGATTCTACATGTATGGACAGATTATTTGAAACACCTTTATGATGATAACAGAAACGAACAGTATGATATTAGATTTAATAATGAAGGATCGCCAATTTTGGAGATGGAGGTTCGAAATGTTCTTAAGCATATGAAAGCTGGCAAGGCCCCCGGTGCAGATAACATCACAACAGAAATGATTAAAGCTTTAGAAGAATTTGGACTAGAGCAAGTCACCAGACTGATGAACACATTATATGATACTGGAGATATACCTCCTGAATTATGTAACTCTATATTTATTGCAATCCCAAAGAAATCAGGAACCTTGGAATGTGATCAGCATAGAACAATTAGTATAATGAGTCACATCAGAAAGATTTTGCTAAGAATTATCATGCAAAGGGTGAGGAAGAAGATACAACCTGAAATAGGGGAAGAACAATGTGGGTTTGTAGAAGGAAAGGGTACAGTAAATGCTGTGTATATGCTGCGAACAGTTATTGAACGTGCTATAGAAGTAAACAAGGATATGCATCTTTGCTTTATTGACTATACAAAGGCTTTTGATAGAGTTAGACATGTCAACATGGTGGATATGCTTGCAGATCTACAAATTGATGGGAAAGACATTAGACTTATAAAAAACATATATTGGAAACAACAAGCTGCAATAAGGATTGATAATTAAGTGGGACAGTATCAGCCAATTAAGAGAGGTGTTAGGCAGGGATGTGTGATGTCTCCAGATCTTATTTCCCTATACAGTGAAAATATTTTCAGAAATGTAGAGGATATAAATGGAATCAGCATTGGAGGACGAAACATCAATAACATTAGATATGCAGATGATGCAGTATTAATTGCAGACAATGCGCAGGACCTGCAACAATTAGTAGATGCGGTTGTTGTACACAGTGAGCAACTGGGGTTAGAATTAAATTGTAAAAAGACTCAGGTTATGGTCGTAACTAGGAAGGAAGAAGTGCCACAATGTAATATACAAGTAAATGGAAATATTCTTCAACAAGTGAATCGGTACAATTATCTTGGAACAGTCATAACATCTGATGGGAGATGCCTTGAAGAGATTAGAACAAGAATCGCCATGGCGAAAGTAGCCTTTAGCAAGATGAAAAACATTCTGACCAATAAAAAGATGTCAATTGAAACGAGAAAAAGAGTGTTGAGGGGATACATAGAGCCTGTTCTTTTGTATGGATGTGAAACTTGGACAATGAGCAGTCAAGCTGAAAAGCATTTGATGGCTGCAGAAATGTGGTTTCTGAGGAAAATGCAAAGAATACCATGGGCAGATAGAAAAACCAGTGACCAAGTACTACAGGAGACAAATGAACATCGTAAACTGATTAGAGAAATTAGACGTAGACAGTCAAAATTTTTTGGACATGTTATGAGAAGAAATGGATTGGAGAACTTAGTGACAACTGGCAAGATCCAAGGGAAAAGACCAAGGGGAAGACAGAGAGGAAAATACCTGGATGGCTTGGCCACATGGCATGGACGAGACATGAACACTGAGCTGATCCACGACACTGGTGATCGAGTGAAATGGCGAGTCATGACCGCCCACGCTTTCCGGCATAGCCCATGATTGATTGATTGATTGAAACCACAAACGGTGATGGGAACTTCCACGAACAACACGATATTCTATTTGCTAACTTTCTTAACGAACAACTGGAGAATGAAATCCGCAAATCCACATTGAAATATGTAAATTCAAAAATTGAATGACATCCTTTGCAGGACGTTGCAGTCATCCCCAGCCCAGGCTGAATATCTAGCAAGTTTACGTTTAGTAGCTTCTCACTGCTTTCTGAACGAAAGTCGACGGCGAAGTCCAGCTGACCCGTTTGAGGAGTGATCCCTCTATTCCGCCATCAAGGCCTTGGGAGATCAAGCGCAAAGGCGCATTTGATGCTATAACGATATTTTTATAGACAAATATCCATTCGGAGGCTGATGTCAAACACGTCGTCTTTGCGTAAAAGACATATCTTTTTGAGCCAGTTAAGGCTGTGCCACCATGGCAGCCCAGGTTGATTTTTTTTTTAACCGTCAGCAGCAAGTAAACATTATGAGCATTGATAAAATTCAAACGTAAATGTCCGACTATATATTTAGATATATTATAATAGTGTATAATACCTTATAAAATTAAAATGAATTAATAGCTTAGCAGAATAAACTGGTCGTATTCCGGCACGAACTTTAAGCCTTGTCGACGTCAGATTGGAAGCACTAGACTCGAGGTTCGCTCTCGTTTGAGCTCGTCAGTAGTGCATACTCTTGACTGGACGCGTGATCGAACTCCGGATAACTGGCGTGTGAGGCGGGTGTGCACCCACTAATCACACGACTCACGCTGGACGCGACCAATTATCATACTAGAATATCACAACGTCACTCGTAGGCGGTAGCTCAAAATTTGCCTGAGCGCAGCTATTGGCATCCGTCAATCGATGTGGCTCCGAATGACCATCTCAAATGAGAGCGAAACTCGAGTCCAGTGCTTCCAATCTGACTTGGACAAGGCTTATGTTCGTACTGGAATACGATCAGCGTCTGCCAGTAGTGGGTTGTGCTCACTCTAAACCTCAAATCCCGAAACATGCAAATAAATCGGAATAAACTGGAACGATCGGGACCTCGTTCAATGCCTGTAGGGTTCAGATTGATTCATTATGTACCATACCGATAAGCTTCCGAAGTCATGGTTAGTCATCTCACAATCAACTTTGTATCGGGTCAATGTTCTTGTCAGATTATGCTAAGTTATCCAGTGATTTCTCTTTCCTCTCTTTTCCCATAAATTGAGATTTGTCAGTACGTTATAAAGTTTATTTCTCTTTACAATGTGCCCAAAACAAATTCTTTTACCTTCGTCTACTTTCTCTAATCAATTTACGGTTTTCGTTTATTTCTTTAAAATAATTGTCTGCCCATAGCATTCTTCTCTTCCCAAAGAAACATTTCCACTGGCAGAAATTCCACTCAGCTGTCTTGTTAATATTTCAAATGCATGTTGCGATTCATTTTCTCATTGTTGACATTCTATTGAACGTTTTCCCATCACGCAAAATGTTACCTTTGTCTTGGCTAAGCATGTTCTCATCGGCAAGACTTAAGATGTCTATGTTCGAAGCCAGTTTAACTATTTACTACTTCAAGAATTGCTATTTTGCAGGTTGGTTATTATAGAATAGTGAAGATCGAGGCATAATATTTCATAACTCATGACATTGCCCTGAAAGTAAAACTGAGGAAAAAGCAGTTGCCACGCCACCACATGATGCACCCTAGAATATGTGAAGAACACTACATCAAAAAGTGTTTGTGTCAAGAGACTATTTCACCTGTTTGGATAACGAATAAAGTGGTCTGCAGATAGCCTTAAATTTACCAAATTAATCTTAGACTGGCTCCATCCATCCATCATGTGCCATGCCGATAAGCGGGGGCGGTCATGTTTTGCCATCTCACTCGATCACCAGAGTCGTGGATCAGCTCAGTGTTCCTGTTTCGACCATGCCACGTGGCCAAGCCATCCAGGTATTTACTTCTCGGTCTCCCCCTTGGTCTCTTCTATTCGATCTTGCCAGTCGTCACCAAGTTCTCCAAATCATTTCTTCTCATAACATGCCCAAAACTTTTGACTGTCTACATCTAATGTCTCTAATAAGTTTACGATCTTCATTTGTTTCTTGAAGGACTTGTTCATTGGTTTTTCTGTCCGTCCATGGTATTCTTTGCATTTTCCTCAGAAAACACATTTCCACAGCCATCAGATGTTTTTCAGCTTGCCTGCTCATTGTCCACGCTTTACATCCATATAAAAGTACAGGTTCTATGTAGCACTTCAACACTTTCTCGTTTCAATTGATATCTGTGTATTGGTCAGTATGTTTTTCATCTTGCAAAAGGCTACCTTCGCATTGGCAATTGTTCTAATCTCTTCAAGGCATCTCCCATCAGATGTTATAACAGTTCCGAGATAGCTGTATCCATTTACTTGTTTAAGAATATGCCCATTTACTTGTATATTACATTGTGGTATTTCTTCCTTCCTAGTGACGACCACAATCTGTGTCTTCTTACAATTCAATTCTAACCCTAGATGTTCATTGTGTGCAATAACCGTATCTACTAAATTTTGCAGGTCCTGTTCATTGTCTGCAATCAAGACTATCATCTGCATATCTAATGATGTATCGTCCCAATGTTGATTCCTTCCATATCTTCTATTTTGTGAAAATATTTTCACTGTACAGAGAAAAAATGATCTGGAGACATTACACATCCCTGTCTCACACCTCTCTTAGTAGGCTAGTATTGGCCTACTTCATTATCAATCCTTATGGCAGCTTGTTGTTTCCAGTATATGTTTTTTACAAGTCTAAGGCCTCTTCCATCAATTTGTAGATCTTCAAGCATCCTTATCGTGTCGACATGTCTCACTTTATCGAAAGCCTTCGTGTAGTCAATAAAGTAGAGGTGTAGCTCTATGTTTACTTCTACAGAACGTTCAATTACTGTTCTCAGAATGTACACAGCATTTACTGTGCCATTGCCTTCTACAAACCCACATTGTTCTATTTCGGTGTTTATTTTCTTCCTAACTCTTTGCATGATATTTCTTAGCAAAATCTTTGTGATGTGACTCATTGTACCAATTGTTCAATGCTGATCACATTTTAAGGCTCCCGATTTCTTTGGGATTGCAAAACATACAGAATTACATAATTCATGAGGTATGTCTCCAGTATCATATATGGCAGGGGTGGGCAAACTGCGGCCCGCCAAGCGATTTTATGCGGCCTGCGAGGGCATTTAGAAATAAAATATTGCAATTCGTTTTTAAGTTATTTCGTTGAATTTTACAGAATTTCATGAACCGTTATGATGAGTGTCAATAACAAACGTAAAATTGAAGATAAATGCCATGTTTTTAATGATAAATGGATAACTAAGTTGGTAGCAAATCAGTTTGCTTGTTGTGTCGTGAGTCAATGGCTGTCTTCAAGGAGTACAATTTAAAAAGACATTATCAAACAAAACATTCCGATTTCGGATACAATTTAACGACCGAAGTGAAGGAAAGGAAATGTCTTGAGTTGGTGAAACATTTGGAGAAACGGCGAACTGTTTTCACTAAACATTCTTCAATTCAAGATGCTGCAACTGAATCTAGTCTTGTGCAGAACAAGCCATTTTCTGATGGCGAGTTCATCCAGGAATGTTTGCTAGATGCAGCAAACATTGTGTGTCCAGAACAAAAAAAAAAAAAAAAAAAAGAAACAGATTTGACAACATTACTTTATCAAGGAGAACTGTGGTCAGACGTGTTGACAAGATCAGTGACAATTTGATGCATACACTTCAAGATGCAAGTAAATAATTTTTATGGTACTCTCTTGCATTGGATGAGAGTATCGATGTACATGATACTGCCCAATTATTGATATTTATACTTGGAATAAACACTTCTTTCAAACTCACTGAAGAGTTACTGATTGTTGAGTCACTCAAATTCACAACCACAGGCCATGATATATTCAATGCTGTTACTAACTGTATTGAAAGAACTGGGTTGGTTTGGAACAAGATGGTAAGTGTTATAACTGGCGGAGCTCGTGCTTTGACTGGAAAAAAATGTAGGTCTGGTAAAGTTGACAAGTGATAAGATTAAAGCAGAATATCTTGACCACACATTATTACCACTTCACTGTGATTCATCAAGAAAGTCTGTGTAAAACTGTTTTGAATATCAAGCATGTTATTGACCCAGTTGTCAGTGTCATCAACCTCATCAGATCAAGAGGACTTAATCACAGACAGTTCAAGTCATAACTCGACGATTTGGAAACTGAACACTCCGATGTCCTGAACCACACCAATGTTCGATGGCTGAGTCTCGGCAAGGTGTTGAAGCGAGTGTGGGAACTCAGAGAAGAAATAGTGATGTTCCCAGAGATGAAGGGCATTGCATGTGACTTTAATACTAACATTGTCAATAAAGAGTGGCAGCTAGACTTTATGTTTGCCATTGAAATTATGGAAAAGTTAAATGAACTGAATGTCAAACTTCAGGGCACTGGTGTGTTTGCACATGAATTGCATGCATATGTAAAATCATTTCAGGCAAAACTCTCACTGTTCTCCAGACAAGCAAGTGAATAAAGATTTTGTTAATTTCCTTTGCTGAAACAAGAAACCATTTCTGGTGAAATGACTGAAAAATACAAAGCCCAATTAGATGCATTGATTGAAGAATTTGGATGGAGATTCCAAGATTTCAAGAAATTAGAGCCATAGTTCAATATTCTCAGTTCACCTTTTAGTACAGAAGCTAATACAGCCACAGAGGACATACAGTTGGAGCTGCTTGACTTACAAGCAGATCATGACCTGAAAGAGAAATTCAAGACAGATGGTTTGCTGGATTTCTATGGATCTTTATCACAAGAATCATTTCCCAACTTGAAAAACTTTGCAGCTAAACTTTTATTATTATTTGGATCAACATACATTTGCGAACAAGCATTCTCTTGCTTGAAGATCAACAAATCTAAGAATAGGTCTTTATTGTCGGACTGCAACTTGCATGCTGTCATGCGAATTTCAACAAGTAAACTTGCTATAGATTTCAAGAATATTGCCAAACATTGCAAGCAGTTACATACATCTCATTAGAAATCAACAACTGTAGTGACAATGTAGTCGCTGTGTGTCTAAATTAAAGCCATTGGTAGATAATAAATAATATTTGTTATAATAACAAGTTGTAAAATCGTGTTAAATTAGTAAAAGTTTTTGTCCATATTGTCAAATATAATGTATAAGTGAATAAGTAAAATAAAATTGCAATAGTTAGTTATTTATACTGCTTAATAACCTATAAATAATTAATAATTACTTCTTCTTCTTCTTCGTTCATCCGGAGTTTTTTTTCGGATGTGATTGCGTTGTGCCTGTTTACAGCAGAGCTGCGTTCTTGCGCCGTTAGGCCGACACATCCGACTTCGGCGGGCATTTGTTGACCGGGTTAACCTTCCCGGGGGTTTCTTAGGACGTTTGACTCTCACTGTTGTGGTGTTATCCCCCATCCCAGCTGGTCCATATAGAACAGCCAAAGATCCTGGTCAGCCCTCAAGGGAAGGCAGGGGCAGACCATGGGCATTCCCCGCCATCCAAGGAGGCTTCCATACTTGCAGAGCCGATACATAGCGCTCTGGTACTGGGCTCACCCAAGGAATCGTCACGTCCTGCACATGGCTGCTTAGCCTCACTTCCGTATATTGGGCCTTCCGTTCACCATAGGCTGTTCTTCCGGAAACCAGAAGTATGCAGTCTGCAGATGACATCCACACAGTGAGCTTTCGATTCGGACTTTCCATGTAATGGATTTGCTAGCCAAGCAATATTCCATTTCGTGCCACTAGGACACTTTTCCACCTTTTATGAAGCCCACACAGTGGGCTTTTGATTCAGACTTTCCACGTAATGGATTTGCTATCCAAGCAATATTCCATTTCGTGCCACTAGGACACTTTTCCACCTTTTATGAAGCCCACACAGTGGGCTTTTGATTCGGACTTTCCACGTAATGGATTTGCTATCCAAGCAATATTCCATTTCGTGCCACTAGGACACTTTTCCACCTTTTATGAAGCCCACACAATGGGCTTTTGATTTGGACTTTCCACGTAATGGATTTTCTATCCAAGCAATATTCCATTTCATGCCTCTGGGTCTTCATGCACCTTTAAATGTCAACCTGTATATAGTTAAAGTAATCTGCTGTCAACTTTAGCTTGTTGATATCTCCATAGAGCTTGTCCTCAAATGAAGCAGGTGTGGGCCAAAATATCTTTCTCTGTTCTGCATACGTTGGGCAATCCTGCAGCAAATGTTTTGCTGTCATTTTTCCAGTTCTACAATTACATTCATCGGTATCTCCTATCTTTAGTTTATTGAACAAGTGGTATTTCAGCCTGTTATGTCCTGTGCGGAGTCTGAAGATTGCTACTTGTTCTCTTCGGTCGAGTGTGTAATATGCATCATCCTTCTGATGGCCTGGATGCTCTGATTCCCATTTGGTTCTATAAATGCTTTTTATCAACCTCTTTGCCTCATTATAGGTTATGTCTATGTCAGGCTGTGGTAGTCGTCCGCCCTCTTTTGCCAGTCTGTCAGCCTCTTCGTTTCCAGGTATACTGCAATGTGATGGGATCCACTGTATTACAACTTTTTTGGATTTCTGGCATAGACCATGGAGTGCTGCTCTTAGGTCAGTTAGTTCTGTGCTGTTATTGCTCTTCAGTATTGAGACAGCTGACTTTGCATCTGTGAAGATAGCTATTTGCTTCTCTTTATTTTCCTCCATCAGGAGCATTTCTGCTGCAGTTTTCAGAGCCTCTACCTCCGCTTTGAAGTTACTTGAAAATTTTCCAGTTGCCATTGAATGTGTTTTTTTCGCTCCATTTTTTAAATTTAGGAGAATTCCTCCTCCTCCATTCTCTATTGAATTTTTGGCTGATCCATCTGTATATGCATGGGTCCAATTCCTGCTTGGGTAATGTTCTTTTATGTAGTTTAGGGTTATTTCTCTTCTTTCGGTTTCATGCTGAGTGTTCTTTTTCTCAATACCAGGAATGTTTTCTATCATCTCAGGCAGTTGCTGCTGTCTCCAAGCTGGGAACTTGTGTGCATTGTGTATGGGCTTGACTGTTGATATGTTAAGAATAGGATCTGACCTAATCCTTCGTTTTGCAGTTTCTACAAAGTTGCTACGCTTCAGTCTTCCCTTTCCAAAACCATTAAATCTGTTGTACATAGGGTGGTCTGTCAATCTTCTAAATTTTTCTGCTTGTTGCTGGGCTCTGCTATCTCTTCTATCCTGCATTGGTTGTAAACAAGTGATCTTTTCTAATTCATTAATAGGCGTTGTCCTTCAGGCTTCCAGTTATGATTCGCATTCCTTGATTTTGGACTCTACTTATTTTGTTAAAGTTTGACTTAGCTGCTGTTGCCCAAGCTGCAATGCCATATTCCAGTACTGGCCTCACCCGTCCAGTATATAACTTCTTGAGAACTTTCTCATCTGCTCCCCACGTTGTACCAGCAAGCTTTTTCATGATTGCCATTCTTTGCCTTGCTCTTGTTCGATTTTTCTCAACCTGTGTCTTCCATGTCAGGCGACGATCAAAGGTGACTCCTAGATAGTTTGGATTTTCTTCATGGCGCAATATTTTTCCATTCAATACCAGCTTAGGTTGCTGAGTTTTAGTTGAGAGGGAGAACACTGTGCATGTTGTTTTCTCCTCACTTATCTTCACTAGCCATGATTTTGACCAGTCCTCTAGCGCTAATAGGGCTTGCTGTATTCTGCTGTTAGCTGTACTAATATATTCTTCAGATGTCCATATGGCTAGGTCGTCTGCAAAGGATGATGTGTGTACTCTGGCTGGAAAATTTTCCGTGATGTCGTTTATATATGCTAGGAATAATGTTGGTGAAAGAACTCCTCCTTGGGGGACACCTTGCTCCAACAGCATCATTTTGCTGGTTTGTCCTTGTACTTTTGTCCTGGCAGTTCTGTTCTCAAGGTAGTGGCTGATCCATTTGTACATTTTCCCGCAAACATGCATTTTTTGCAGTTTTACTTTCAGTCCTTCCTTCCATACTTTATCAAATGCTTTTTCTAAATCTATCCAGACTGCTAGTGTGTGCTTTTTCTCTTGGAAGGCATCCTCTATTTCCTGAGCTATATAGGTTATTTGATCTTCAGTAGATCTGTACTTTCTGAATCCTGCTTGGTGAGGTGTTAAGAGTTGGTTTTCTTCCAGATGCCATATTAGCCTGCCATTGATAATGCGTTCCATTAATTTTCCTACACAGCTAAGAAGACTGATAGGTCGATAGCCATTTGGTTCTTCCAGGTCTTTTCCTTTCTTTGTGACTGGTATTAGTATAGCTTCCTTCCATGCCTGTGGGACTATTCCCCTCTTCCAGCTGTAATTTAGGACTGCTAGTAGTTTCTTTTTTGCCTTAGTGCCTAGTCCTATTAGCATTTCATTTGTGATTCCATCCTTTCCTGGTGATGTCTTCTTTTTCAGGGTATTCATTGCCTGTTCCATTTCTTCCATTGTTAGATTTGCCATCATATATTCTGCTGCTGTCTCTGTATATGTATGATGTATCTGTTTATCTTTGATTGCTTTCTTCTGTTCGGCTGTAATATCAATGTGGTTTGCACTGGCATAGTGTTCCATTAGTGCATTTGCAGCCTTTTTTCCTGTAAGCAAGGCATTTCCTTGTTTAATTGTTATTTGTTTGTTTCTAGGTCCTTCATTGTTCATGGCTTTCACTAGTTTCCATAGTTTGTTTCCATCCCTGTCAAAATTCAGGTTTTCTGTTTTTTTCCTCCAACAATCTCTTGTTGTTTGATTTACTGTTCTTTTATATTTTGCTGAGATGGCTTTGAGAGAGATGTTCGCTTCAGTTGTTTGTTCTCTCTCTGCGGTCTTCCTAGCATCTTCAACTTTGTCCTCCAAAAATTGTAGTTCTTCAGTCCAGTATGGTTTGTAATTTTTCCTTGCTCCTCTTGGAATAGACTCAGTGGCCGCCTGTATTATTGCTCTGTTTAGACTTTCCACCATTTGCTTCATGTTGCCATATCGTGTATTTACGTTTTCACAATATTTGTCTGTTAGTATGGCAAATCTGTCCCAATCTGCTCGTTTGTAATTCCAACGGGGCAAAGGCTTTTGCTCCTGTGGAACATACTCCATATTTATTACAAGCTTGATTGGTCTGTGGTCACTACCTGCTAATTGGTCCAGCACATGGCGATCGATTTTGTGGAGGATGTCTCCTGTGCAGAAAGCTAAGTCTGGAGTAGAAGTGGTAATCCATCTTCTGGAGTAGAAGCTCGGTGTGTCATCCGCTTTGTTAAGTAGATGGAGATTTGAGTCTATTTCCCAGTCCTCCACTTCATCTCCTCTTTTGTCAGTATCTGGGTATCCCCATCTTTCTGAACGGCTATTAAAGTCTCCGACAACAATGCAATTTGTGTCAGTTATTTCCATGTTTGAGAGTGTAAGATCCTTATCTGCCGGGCTATATAGATTGTAAATTCTTATTTTCACGTCCTTTATCATTATATCAACACCTATAATTTCCGTTTGGTTGTCAGAGATCACAGATACTTCGCTGCAAGGTATTGTATTTCGTGTAAGTATTACAACTCCTCCTTTGTGTCCTTCGCGGTCGAAACGTGTGGCCTGATATCCCTTGACTGAAAATGTGCGATTGGCGTTGAGGTGTGTCTCTTGAATGCATGCCACATCTATTCTATCTTTATGAAGACGCTGTGTTAGGGAGGCTTTCTTGTTATAAACTCCTTCTGCATTCCATTGTAAGATGTTGAGTGTCCGGGGTGTTTGGTCAATAGCTCTTAACCTACTCCTCTGTGCCTTGACTCCACAGCACAGGGGAAGGTGACCACCAGTAGTCATGGGTGGACCCCCTCGAGGCAGGGGGCCCGGCACTATCACCGCCTGATGGGACTTCACGGGATTAGCACCATAACGATTAATTTTCATCTGTGGCATCATGAAATGATAAAGTTACGTTGCACTTCTTTGTCAAGCCTGTGGCTCAGTACATCCGATTTCGACAAGCATTTGTTCGGGATGCTTTCCCTAGCCTTTGACTGTCCCCAGTCTAACTACAAGGCAGCAGGTTTGTGCGTCACTTCGTCAGGTCCCTCTCCCTTGACCTGTCCGACATGGGTGACCCTACCAGTAGCTGTGCTACCGTCGGCATAGCTCTTGGGGTCATTGGAACGCTCAAGCCCCTCTACCTCGTCAAGGTGGACGCACGGCAGAGGGGTAATAATTACTTATTGTCATAGGTTGCTGTACACAAAATGGATATATATATATATATATATATATATATATATATATATATATATATATATATATATATATATATATATATATATATATATATATATATATATATATATATATATATACATGCGGCCCGCCACAGCTTTACATTTGTCAATGCGGCCCTCCGCACGAAAAGTTTGCCCACCCCTGATATATGGTATTCAGGAGTCTGGTAACTATCTATTCCGTATTCTAAAGCATTAATCATTTCTGTTGTGATGGTGTCTGAACCGGGGGTCATGCCAGATTTCATATGGTAAAGAGCATTCTGAACCTCCATCTTCAAAATTTATGGTCCTTCATTATTATTTTGAATATCATACTGTTCTTCTCTATTATCATCATAACGGGATTTCACATAATCTGATCATCCATGTAAAATCTTATCTTTTCCTATTATTATTTTTCCATCTTTTGTCTTTAGGCAGCCTGCTGATGAATGTGTCTACCTTTCAATGTCCTTAAAAATGTTTTTTTTTTCAGAGGG
>JACEFZ010000276.1:40000-109104 GCA_014155875.1 Cepaea nemoralis | reverse complement strand
ACAATACATAAAATATATAAATACAACAATAAAACAATATATAAAATTTAATAAAATATATACAATACATACATATATACAATATATACAATACATACAATATATACAATACTATACAATACATACAATATATACATACATACAATATATACAATATATACAATATATACAATACATACAATATATACAATACATACAATATATACAATATATACAATATATACAATACATACAATACATACATATATACAATACTACAATATATACAATATATACAATACATACAATATATACAATATATACAATACATACAATACATACAATATATACAATACATACAATACATACAATATATACAATACATACAAATACATACAATACATACAATACATACAATACATACAATACATACAATATATACATATCATACAATACATACAATATATACAATACATACAATACATACAATATATACAATACATACAATACATACAATACATACAATATATACAATATATACAATACATACAATATATACAATATATACAATACATACAATACATACAATATATACAATATATACAATATATACAATATATTTTTTTTTTTTTTCCCGCGTTTCCATCCTGTTTCAGGATATTGCGGTCAACACCAGCATCTTTCAGCTGTATGTTGATATATAAAATTGTGGGATGTGGATTTTAATTACTGAGAATAATTCGTTAAAATGTCTAGGGGGTATTATTGATTCTCTGGTCACTGGTAAGAATGCAGGGTGATCAGGGATATTTACCACAAATCCCAGGAAGAAAGAGCTCAATCCTTGAAACAATGGCATCTGTGTGTAGGTTTCCCTTCCCACTTCATCACCCTTTACATTATCTATGGTGCTAGAAGGATATTGATTGCTCACAACATATAAACAACCACTTGTTGGACACCACATTTACTTGATGTACACAACACTTTTGGACAAACAGTTCAGGTATTAACTCAAGATCTGCAGTTACATATATATATATAGGTGTAATAAACACTATGCATTTTCAGACAGGCATGGGAATAATGTGCAGTATTACAACATAGTACCCAGTGACCCCAAAAAAAACCAACAACAATGTTATCACACAACAACATAACAACCACAAATTGGTTCTGCTAACTTGACTCATTGTACCTAGATAAAATCACATTGGTCTAGGTGCAGAAACCCAAACATAGATATTTGTTTTCTGACAACCAGGTACAATTATCATATTTAAAAAATAAATGAGTTGATGTCCAAAATACTATTTACCTTAACCATCATTGGTTATACCTCAATAACACTCTTTATATGTCATAGAGAAAAAAACACACATGAAAACAGTTTGGTACTAATAATTAAATTAATTAATTATAGTGTTCATTTAGGCATTGCGGATGGGTATTCTTCTCCAGTGCACAGCAGTTAATGTCCATATTTATCCGTGACAGCAATAAATACTCACAGTCATGTTTAATGTCCACTGAAGTTTGTTGCGGAACAACTTATAATCCTGATTATGAAATAAATTCACCACATATCTCCTCCGTGGAGCTGAATTCAAGAATCTTCTTTGCGAAACGGCTCGTGTCAGTGTGAAATTGAGGCCTGGGTTGGTCATACCTTCAGGAGATGCATCTTTGGTCTTGGACTAAGGTTCTTCCCTATATCACCATATCTGATGAAAAGGATGCCTACCTTTCAGCGTCTCGGCTTATAATATCCGAATCTCAATTTTGTTCCCACAGATTTTTCACCCACCTAGTCATCAGTCTATAACCTATTCCACCGTTATTGGCATTTAGGCTGACATGGACCAGCACAGAGTTCTGATTCATTATTTACTTTCAGTGTAGACATACAATTCTGCTTGTTATTCATTTGGTTCATCTGGAATTAATTCCAGGATTCTGCTGCAGGCATGGAACTGAAGAATATTGACTCCACCACATATCCAGGGTTGCAAGCCATCAGGTGATTCCTGTGGTTGCAGGGCGTAGAGGCATTTACTCCGCTAGCTGCTTTCATATGGTCTTTTTTTTTTTATGGTGTTCAGGTTTGGGAACCTTGAGGTAATCTGGTGTAGGTATGGTTTTCAGTTGGCACCTTGGTTGTATTGGTTCAATGTCTTCTTCCCATTTGTTGAGTTGGTGTTCATAGCTAGAACTTGGTGTTGCATGGCTTGGAAACCTTATGTTTGACTTTGCAGCTGTGAGATGTTCTTTCGAAGACTTATCCATTGTGGGATATTAACTTGGTAATCCAACCAACAGTTGAAGATTACTCACTGTTGTTAGTTTTAATAACTTGTAGAAGGATTGTCCCATAGTTTCACTGATTTTGTTGAATGATGAGGCCATAGATGATACTTCTCAAACGTATAACTGACGAGTCACTGTTGTCAGTTACTATGTTGATCTCATCTTTGTAGATTATTAGATCTTGAAGTCCATCCTGGATCTTCCTACGAAAATAGGACTTAATCACTCACCCAATCAGTTATCTTCAACTTTTCTGTTGCTCGCTATGGAGCTATTGAGCGCCGCAGTAAACATTGAGGTATTGCTAGATCCAGACTATGGTTTGGGCATTCACTTTATGGCTGTTGACCCAGGATCCAGTGTTAGTGATATAGTCCCACCAAATTCAACCACCACCTGCTTCTCTTCTATAGAAAAGGGATGACAAGAATACAACACTAGCATTAACCTACTGTGTTATGGTAAAAGGTTTACAACACAATTACAAACACAAATACAAAACACCAAGGGGAGAAGGGGAAAGGATGGGGTGTCCATGTTCCACTGTCCCTCATTGCTGAGTAGAGCCATTCTGACTCTTCATAGTGAGTAAGGTATTTTCTCACTTATATTTTGTTCTGTTGTTACTGGGACTATTGGATGGGTGAAGTCATTCTGTCCATCCAACATGTTGATATTGTCTCTCTCATTACTCGAAGAGAATAGCCTATACAGAATCCCTGTGGTTTCTAATGCCGAGTCTTCATTTCGGCACTATAATCATCATTAGGTCAAGACTATTCACCATTGGCTTCTTAAGTACTGACATACATATGTATTCTTACATCAACATCCTCTAATCCCACGGTGCAACATTAAAATGTATATTCCCACAGTAAAAAGTAACAATCAGAACAAAGAAAATTCTCATACCAGAAAAAGACATACATGTACATTTCTCTGATATTAAGTACATGATACTCATACATAATAATTAATCATAATGCTGATGCAGGGAGCCTTTGTTTTTGGGTTTTCTCAGGGGTTAATCCTAACTTAAAACATACATTGTTTTCCCCCACTGCGTACAGGCAGATGAGGATAGTAGTTGCTGTGATATATTTTGTCAAGGACTGCTATTATTCAAGCAATTTATTCACATCAATCTTCGCTTCTGTTCCTACTACAGTGAGGTGATGCGGAGTGAATCCTATCCGAACATGCATTTACATCACGCGTTTAATTGTTCATGAATTATATTCAAACATGGCCTGTCCCTAACACTATTTTATGAAATGATTATATGTTCACCCTCATATGGAGTGGTTACTAATCTGTTAAACAAAAGAATGGTACTAAAATTTAGCACTATATTTCCAAGTTACAGATTATAATGTGGCAAAATATTTTATCCCCTGACTAAGTAAGAGTCAGGAATATGCGTAATCATTTGTATGTCCCCGCATGGATAAAACAAGTTCAGAGACATCCTTACCAGTGCATTTACACTACATAGGATATTTGAAGTGGCAGACACCAGTTCTCTACTTGTGCAGTATGAATCAAGAGTCTGCTCCTACACTGAGAAAATGTTTCTTTAAAGTCCAATCTCTACAGTACATAAATTATTTGCAGATTTCTAAGCATCGATAGGGATATATAGTTCCATTGCATAGAAGTTATTTTTCATAGGACTATGAAATTGGCAGAAACGAGTTTTCTTCTCTGAAGTATGAAATCAGGAGTCTTTCCTAAATTGAAAAGAGTTTTCTGACATGAGGAGTTGATACTCTGTGTACTACAGTACACATACTATTCATAGGTTATAGGTTATAAACACTATTTAGTTAGATATAAGTTCATAATGCCTATAAAAGATATTAACATACGAATTTGAAATGGTAAGACCTAGGAAAATTTACAGCGTGGCGCCCACATGTGTTTCTTTGGTAAACATCATCCAGCCTGGTTTAAGAGAATTGTAACTAATTCTTAATTAAACATACTGGTCTATGTAATACATAAATATATCTTAATAATGTAGATAACATACCAATAGCTTGAATAGAATCATGTTTTTAAGGCAAACTACCTTCTCCCCGAAGGGAAAGGTCGACTTTCTTGTGTGTTCTCTTGACTAGAAATGGCCGCTTCAGTCTTTGTTTTCCCCCTCGCCAGGATTGGCCAGATACGGGAGAGAAAACAAGCCAAAATAAATTTAGCTGTGCCACGGTCAGTCTATCGCTGTTTTATTTTCTCCTACATTAAGTAAGTTACTTAAACAGTAATTGTAAGGGTTTGTTTATTTTTAAGGGAGTCCATAAATAGGAAAGGGTAAGGACGTTTTATTATACCACAACAATACATACAATATATACAATATATACAATACATACAATATATACAATATATACAATATATACAATACATACAATATATACAATATATACAATACATACAATATATACAATATATACAATATATACAATACATACAATACATACAATATATACAATATATACAATACATACAATATATACAATATATACAATATATACAATATATACAATATATACAATATATACAATATATACAATACATACAATATATACAATATATACAATATATACAATATATACAATATATACAATATATACAATATATACAATATATACAATACATACAATATATACAATATATACAATATATACAATATATACAATATATACAATACATACAATATATACAATACATACAATATATACAATATATACAATATATACAATATATACAATATATACAATATATACAATATATACAATACATACAATATATACAATATATACAATACATACAATATATACAATATATACAATATATACAATATATACAATATATACAATATATACAATATATACAATATATACAATATATACAATATATACAATATATACAATATATACAATATATACAATATATACAATATATACAATACATACAATATATACAATACATACAATATATACAATATATACAATATATACAATATATACAATACATACAATATATACAATAAATAAATACATACAATATGCTTGTATATATACAATACATTCAATACATACGATATATACAATACATTGTGATAGAAACTCCGCCACGGAGCAAACACGGCATGGGGGGGGGGGGGGATCTGATCATCAGAAGTGTTCCCCTTCCCCGAATGTTTCGGCCATTTACCTACTTAACATTCTGTAGGGGTGGGCTTCTCCGGGTCATGACTCCGGGCGTCTTTCCCCTGCCGTGCGAGACGTTCGGTCGCTTTCGTTGTCCTTGTTGTTTGTGCTTGTCCCTTAGCTGTAAACATGTCCACTCTCACGCCACCCATCCCTCAATTGAGGAGAGCCTGTGCAACCGGTGCTTGTGCCCTCAAACTACCTTAGCACCTGTGGTCGTGGGAAGCCAACTTCTTCCCCAGCCACGGCCTCTGTCGCCTCCATTTGTCTCCGTTGCCATGTTTCTTCTTCGTGACTCGTTCACGGCGCCGCACTCGACTTGGAAACGGGTTCTTCCTCTCGGTTTTCTCGACCCACATCTTGGTCGCTGCAGATGAGTGCAATTTACGGACGACGATTACCGACCTACTATGGAGATTGGACTTCGGCCGACATTTGCATGATTTGACGACTGCTGCCGTGCGGCGATTGCCCCACCGAACAGCCCTGTACATAGATGCACTACCCTCGCTCGGAGGGAAGGCTATGGAGTCGAAACGAGACATTGCAAGTTCTTGTTCTTAGTTGAGAGATTGTTAGTCACTCTGCAGTTATCGCTTTAACCATATTAGTTTCCAGACGTGCCCACTCTATGTTTCTGCAATTCCACAGCCAGCACGAGGCCTTTTCGGCTGCCTCACCCAGTTTTTTTTTTTTTTTTTTGGCCCGAGTTCGATTCATCATCATAAAGTGCCATGCCAGCTGGCGCAGGCGTTCATGGCTCTCCACAGATCTCGGTCTTTGGTTTTCTGGATCAACTCTGCTGATGATAATCCTCCATGCCACCGTATCAATCTATCCAGCATCATTGCTCTTGGTCTGCCTCTGCCTCGCTTCACCTCGATCTTTCCAGTCGTCACGATGTTCTCCAATGCCTCTCTTCTCATCACATGACAAAAGAAAGCTGTTTGTCTCTTTCTTATTGTTGTATAGAATGTTCTAGTTTCATTTGCCTCTTTAAGGCAATAGTTGTTAGTTACTTTAGCAGTCCACGGAATTCGCAACATTGGTCTCAGGAACCACATCTCTGATTGATTACACAAGGATAATCAGGCAGCCAGCCAGCCAGCCAGCCAGCCAGCCAGCCAGCCAGCCAACCAGCCAGCCAGTCAGACAGACAGACAGATATAGCAGAGTTATTGCACAACACTCACACAAACTTACACAGATTCACACACAGTCAAAGACACATGCCCTCACACACAACACACACACGCACACACATTACACAGACACTCACACACCCACTCGCACATACATCACACACACTCACACGCGTGACAAAGACACCTATAGACGCACATCACTGACACCGACTCCGACCAGCGACAACGAGAAACTACTGGCGGAAATAAAGGAGATCCATTAAAACATCAAGCAAGAAGTGGAACATATGGCACTGATAAAGAAGGAGAACGAAGAAATCCTACAAACCATTAAATCAGAGCGAGAACTACAAAAAGCTGAAATGGAACTTGTCCAAAACAAACCAACAGAAGCCATACAAGACACCACATAGAAACCGCAAGATGAGAACCAAGAGAACGAGCCTGAACCGCAAGATAAAGCCTGAAGCCGACAAAGGGAAACCAATATCTCGCCAGATATCTGAAGAAAACCGAGATGAGCACCCTGATGACGGCACGGAGAGGCCCCGGTGGCCTACCTTTGAGGCGCTACTAGAGAATGCAAGAGTGGAGGAACTCGGGTGCCAGGAATACAAAAGGTGCTGTGATGAAAGAGAAAAAAAGAAGCCCAAGAAATTCAGGAGACCGATAGAATACCCACATAGAATCTATGAACCTAATTTTGCCGACTACACGTACTATATAGAAGACGCAGAGATCATCCCATGGATGACCGCGGAGGAAGAAACCGAAAGGCAGCAGAAACTTACACTCGAAAGTGAAAACAGGCGCAAGGAGGAAAATGAAAACGTGGAAAAGCTCTTACATAAAATACAAAAAAAAAAAAAAAAAAAAAGAGGCAAAAACACCAAATATAAAGTCCTTATAAGGACTGAAAGCAGTCAAGCCAGACGAGCCAGGAGCCTTCACTAACAAAAGATAGCACAAAAGGAGACGAGTACAAAGGATAGCTGCCGACCAACCCCAAGCTGACGTCACAGACACAAATCAACATAACCAGTCGGAGATAGGACTAACTCGTAAGAGCGCACAAGACAAGAATAAGGGTGAATGAACCCACAAAAATCACTGACCTCAACAATAACCACAACTGAAAGAAGCAGGTTGAACGAGGTCGAATTTGGAATTTTTGTTTTTAAAACAAGTAAGCAAGCAAGCCCTGAAGATCACAGTCACTGCTCACCGACGTGTATATTAGTGCACCAGTCTCTCCATGAAGATCATGGTGACTGTACTCCGACATGTATATTAGGGCCACAGTCTCGCCCTGAAGATCACACGAGGAGAATTTCAGCACCGTGCATGAAGTCCGCGCCATGAACAAGGCTGGAAGTTTGTGTTTTTTTTTTCTTTCGCATTTCCATCCTGTTTCAGGATATTGCGGTCAACGTCAGCATCTTTCAGCTGTATGTTGATTTCTAGGCTAATTAGCGCTCATCAGCACGCCACGACTTTCTGAGCGACCGGCTCCATACTCTCATAAGTCACTGGCGCGAGTCGAACCGCTTCCAATTCTCGTGTACTCACGTCAACCACGAGAGTATTCGAAGTTACGGAGAAGGCTGCTAATCCCTCGACCAGGAATGACAAGATAAAATATGCTTGTGTTGGTCGTTTTCTCACTTGGAAAATAGGCAACCTGCAGTATTCGACGAGTGTGCTTGTTGCTCTAAAATTTGCTGGCTACATTTAGTATGTTCTATACTTTGGTTCGGCATATGATACTAACTTGTGCTGTTTATTTTGTTTTCAGGAGGATCATTTGGCGCTGAGGTTTGGGGACAGTCCGAAGATTACCCGGAAGTTCCTTTTCATGGTAGTCAACAATTTGTTGATTTAGTCGATCCGGTGCAATGGATGTTTGTTAAAATGTTTCCTGATGAAATGAAAACGATATTGGGAAAGGATATGTACAGCTATATTGTACATAGGGCAAAGCGTTATGACGACTTTAATCGTAGTTTCAAAGATAAACCTGCACATCATGGCCCTAGCTATGTGGAGAAACGTGGTGACTTTAATCCTGATTTCAAAGATAAACCTGCACATCATGGCCCTAGCTATGTGGAGAAACGTGGTGACCTTAATCCTGATTTCAAAGATAAACCTGCACATCATGGCCCTAACTATGTGGAGAAACGTTATGACGACTTTAACCCTAGTTTCAAAGATAAACCTGCACATCGTGGCCCTAGCTATGTGGAGAAGCGTGATGACGACTTTAATCCTAGTTTCAAAGATACAACTGCGCATCATGACCCTAGCTATGAGGAGAAACGTGATGATGACGTTGATCATATCCCACGACGTAAACTGTCCAGGTTTTATAGCAATATTGTGGGCAAACATGACGACGACGTTTTTAAGAGTCCTGTGGTTAAACGTTCTTCTAACGGTCGCAGTTTCCTGAGAAAACGTCCAATATTAGGTCACAGCTTTGATGAAACACCAGTTGATGATGCTGAACGCGTTGCTTCGCCCAAAGAAGAGAACTTTGCACCTAATGATTTCAATCTGTAAGTTACTTTGACTTCACTCGCGGATTCGGCACAACCAGAAAGGTATTCAGATACAGGCGATTCCAAAGTTGAACAATACAATTAAGTAGGTATGGCAGAAGAATTAATAGAACAAACACAGTTTTCCTGACACAGTTCATGAGAAGAGCCTTCATGCGAACAATTTCTGTGATTTTGGACAAAATTGTAACAATCAAAGAGACAATGGTGCTGTTTCGGATGAAAAAATTTAAACCTGTGACGATGTTGTGCCGGATAATGGAATGGGAAAATTAGATAGGCTGCAAAAGATACAGCAGAAAGAGACAAGACGTTTGACCTTCATGATAATCAAAGTAGAAGTACGCCTTAAATATGTTATATCAAGATTTAAATCTCCATTTGTTCTTACTTTTCATCGAGCCAGCCTATTAATTTGTTTTAATTCGTTTAAAAATAGCATTTAAACAAGATTTACAAACAAGCAGTATGTTATTTATGATACAATGGCATCAATGGGGGGGGGGGGGGGGGGGGGGGGGAGGGGGAGGGGGGAGGCATAGCAGAGGCACCCATTCCTCCAAGGGGGCCCTGATGAGCTCCAGCGAATTAGAGCCATACCACCCGCAACCCCCCCCCCCCCCCAAATAAAAAAAATTAAATTTACAAAATATTGAGTATACCAAGATTCGCATTGCAAATAATAAATATAAGTGGCTGCGGCTATACTCAACAGATCACTGTGAGCGTAGCTGCGTGGTGGAGTACTGTAAGGTCCACGCGGCAGTACTACTAAAGGGGTCATGCACAAAGCCTTGTAGTAGTTGTAGGAAGGGAGTGACCAACAAATTGTCGCTATGCCTGGGCTGAAGCTATGATCGGCTAGAGGGGGTTAATATATACCACTTAGTTGTGAAACCACACAGGTAGGAGCTTCGGCGTTTGGTCCATTCCACCCCCACTGAATCACCCATTTAGAGAGATACCCCCGAGATGATGTACCAGGCACTGTATTGTGCCTAGAAAGGATTTTTGTCCACCCTTTAGAGATATAGAGCCTATAGAGTGTACTAGAAATCATGCACCCTTAAAGCAGCTACAGGAGCAAAAGCGGCAGTATGGAATACAGCCACCTTCGCCAGGATAAAGCCCAGGCGCGGGAGAGGGTCCGCGAGGATTGACTGGAGCGAGCCGCAGCCACCGGACGATACCCAGAGCTGCGGGGCAGGTACAAGACGTGGCCGAACGTGCCCGGGAGTGGGGAGAGCTTGAAGTTAATACCACTGCAACCATGCAGTTTGTAAACATGGCGCCCCCTTGCGAGCCAGTCATTGTGCCACCGCGCGAGCCAGTCATTGTGCCAAAACGTGAACCGGTCATTGTGCCACCGCGCGAGCCATTCATTAAGCCAAAACGCCCAACGCCACGCAAATCCACCTACGCACCGCGCAAGACATTCATTTAACCACTGCCCCCAAAGCAACGCACACTCAAGCCCATCCGGGCTGAGCCACCATGTGAGCCATCTCACGTCCCCTACCATGTCCAGCGCGCCAGGAATAGCACCCAGTGGTCGAAGAGCGTCCTCTTCCATTGAGCCGTGCACGCTGAGATGAACCATGGAATATAAGCTTGAGGGAGAGGTTGCTTGGCGCTTGAGAGACTACCCAGCGACCGTGCCCGAGAGGCACATATACCCAGACCCCGGAGCATACCTCGATCGTATATTCCTACTCAGAAAGGAGCTGAAAGAGAAATCGCTAGAGGGGTATGGTGGTTTAAAGATGTATATGTGTCTACACGCTCGGTATTGGCGCAAAAATAAAGATGGTGAGATCATAACAGCGAATGCATTCCATAGTAGTAACAACTTCGAGGTATTTCACGTCGGCGACATCGACAGGGGGCTAGAACTGACCATAGCTAAGATATTCCACGACGTTGAGGCATTCATTAAAGAGGACTCGGGCTGGAGATTTAGCATCTGCTTACAGCTAGACCTCCGCCTCTCAGGAAACCAACCATGACGCGGTGGTAGCTACTTTGAAACTCCCAAGGCCATCGCGAAGAAACAGTGTGTAGTGAATGTTAAAAATGAGGACATCCGCTGCCTTGAATCGGCCATTCCTTCAGCCCAGTGGCTCATAGTAACCACTCTAATAGACCAAGCAGCTATATAGCACACATGGTGTGCTAAATTTCGAAGGAATCGAGTTGCCTGTGTAGCTGACCAGTATCAGCAAATTTGATAGCCAAAACCCTAATATCGCCGTCAACGTCTATGGGTAGGACGGCGGGCCCATAGTCAACCGCAAATCCGACCAGAAACAAGTCCACACCAGATCTGCCTGATGATGATGGGCGAGGGCGAGAACAGGCAAGATGTCTGGATCAAGAGCATGGAACGCCTGTAATACGCAAACAGCAAATATAAGGAGAAGAAGCACCCATGTCTTGGCTGCCTCCACGTATACTCTATCCAGTATCTCTTGAACCAACATGAGCCACTCTGCAAAGGCACCAACGCCCCATGCCAAGTGAATGTCATGCCGAAGAAGGGGAAAACATAATGAAATTCAAGTCGTACCAAAGGCAGATGAGGGTGCCATACATCGCATATGCAGACTGAGACGCTGAACATTCCTGTACAGGGTGCAGCGATGGACCCGAGCCAGAACAATACGCGGCTACTCGCTGTGCGCCACCATGTGGCTTCGGCTACACCATCGTACGCTCTGGCGGCCTCAACACAGCCCCAGTCATATATCAGGGAGAGGACGGCACCGACGAATTCCCCCGACGTACGAGGCAAGAGATGGCCACCCTCCGCAGTCAGTTGTGTCGACCAGCTATGATGGTGCTAGGCGATAAAGACCACAAAGACTTCGCCACAGCCACGACCTGCCATATCTGTTAAGAGCCACTGAGGGACGATAACGTGAGAGACCACGGCCATATTACCGGTGAATACCGAGGAGTAGCCTACAACGCCTGCATTCTGACATGGCCCATCTCCAAAAACAACCTGAGAGTCTCTGTATTAATCCACAATTTAAGAGGATATGATTCGCACCTCATTATGCAAGCGGCGGGTAAACTGGACTGGGGAAAGTGATCTTTGAGATTCAAGACGAAAATGGGTGAGTGGCGGGAGGATAAGGTGGATGCCGCTAAGTCTCCTGCGTACCGAACAACATGGAGAAAGACGCCTATTTCACGATCGGGCAATTGCAATTCATTGATAGCCTCCAATTTGTCAACAGCTCCCTTGTTGGGAATCAATGCGAGCTCGCACCACTCTGCAGCGCATGCAGCAAACCAGCAATCTTATAGCGTATTAAAAGCTACGGCAATGTAACTCGATCGGCAGATGCCAGGCGTGCACTGCCAGCACACAGAAACGCCCCCCATGGGCAATCTCGAGTGTATGTTCAGGATGACATTAAGCCATTGCTCGGGCGACGCACATCTCCACCTCCATAAGGGCGTATACCCCTACGGACACGTAGACAGCGTCGAGCGATTTGATGAAGGCAGTCTGCCGCCCAAAGAGGCCTTCTATTGCAAGCTCACCCGAGAAGGCATCAGTGATGCTGACTGCGCCGATGCTAAAAAAATATGGCAGGAACTCGGCTGCGAAAACGCTCGGAGACTACCACGACTTGTACCTGAAAACGAACGATGCGCTCCTGAGAAACACGATTGTGCAGCTCTAGCTCCTGACTGACCATGGAATGCACCTCTTCACTGAGGAGGGCCTCCGAGAGGGCGTTGCCAGGGTCTCAATGCGACATGCCAAGACCAACAACCCCATGTCCCCGGACTACGTCCCCGAGGCCCCGAAAACGTGGATCAGGTATCTCGATGCGAAAAATCTGTACGGCTGGGCGATCATGGAATACCTCCCCATTGGTTTGTTCCGATGGGCCAATCCGACTCTCGAGGAGGCACTGAACACGCCAGATGACGCGCCTGAGGGCTGGCTCATCGAAGTGGATATGAAGTACCCTGTGCATTCGCATTAAGCCCAGTTCGATTATCCTATAGCACCAGAAACGATGTCCACCCCAGAGTTGTGGTTGAGTGACCGACTATCAACAAAGCCACAGAACGAGTTGGGGGTGGGGGAGGGGGCAAGTTCACGGAGCAAACAAAGCTAGTCCCCAACCTGGCTAACAAAGAGCGGTACATCGTGCACTACCGCAATCTCAAGCTCTATCATATCCTTGGTCTACAGGTGTACAAAGATCAATAGAGCCATCAAGTTCAATCAATCCGCGTGGATGAAGCCATACATAGAAATGAACACAGCTCTGTGAGCCCAGGCCAAGTCGGAATTCGATAACAACATCTTCAAACCGATGAACAACGCCGTCTTCGGGACGAACTTGGAGAAGTCCGTATACGTATCAAAGTAGACCTAGTCCGGGACTCAGAGACCAACCGACTTCGGCAGCTAATAGCCAGCCCCAACTTCGCATCATGCACCATCTTCGACGGCTGACTGATTGCGGTGCACGGAACCAAGACCAGAGTCCAGCTGAACGAAACCGTCTTTTGCGGGCAGGCCATCCTGGACCTGTCCAAGCATCTCATATACAGCTTCTGATACAACAAACTTGAACCGTAATACGGTAATAGAGTACAGCTCTGCTACACCGACACCGACTCTCTTCTGTTGCAGGTAGAGACCGACGATGTGTACGCTGACGTGAAACCCCATCCCGGCTGGTAGGACTTCTCGGATTACCCGCGAGACCACCCCAACCTATCGGCAGCGAACAAACAGGTGGTCGGCATATTCAAAGCGAATGTTGCGGCCGCCCCATAGCCGAGTTCGTAGGTCTCAGGCCTAAAATGTACTCAATCCTAGAAACCAACGACACCAACATCAAGAAAACCAAAGGAGTCTCCAGAATAGTCGTGAAAAATGATCTCAGGCATGAAGGTATAAGGACAGCCTGTTCGGCAAGCGAGAATACAAGCACACGCAGATAGTTATACGAAGCAAGTGCCGCCTGATAGGGGTCTATGGGAAGAACAAAACGTCCCTAAGGCCCATGGACAAAAAAAATTGATTTGCGCCGACGACGTTACCACAAGGGCCTAAGGACATATCCCCACGGATCGCGAAATAGAGAGCATATGCATCAAGCTCTTTGGCCTAGAATCCAGTTAGGGGGTAGCTGGGTGTCAGGAGTCACGACAAGCACTGCCTCGCGCACAAAGCCACAAGCAAGCCCATCCACCACGTAGTAAAGAGGGGGCTGGCCCTCTTGCCGAATGGCATGGTGAATCCTTTGCAAAGTCAGCAACTATGTAGGATCAATCGCTCGACGCCGATCCCCTTCAAGCTCATGCTCGCCCGTTGAACTCGCATAGATATACCTGATCAGATAGTCGGCTGGAATCACAGGTTCCTTGAGCCCCATAGCACGACGGGATGGAGCGGCCGGAGCATAGGGCAAAGAAGAATCCTTAAACGCATCAGTTGGCTTCCTGCCCATCAAACGAGTCACCTCATTGTTGATCACGGCGACCACCTGGGGTAGATCACCCATTCAACTGATCGTTCATTTAAGCCTCGGTCAGCGAGTAACAACACCTGGGTGTATTGAGATCCTAACAGTCCCTCTGCCAGAGTGCGGTTGAACCGCTCGACGATCGCCTGCTGGCGGTGGTTCCCAGTCTGCCCACGGCGTACCTGCGTCTTATGCTTAGCGACCAGCTGACTGAATGTGCCCATCAACTCCCATCCGAGGTCAATCTGCAAAAGATTAGGCAATTTGAGTGGCCCTCGTTTATAGATCCGAGCAAGTGCCGATGCGACCGCCTCGCTGCCCTTATCTGTTAGTGGCTCAGCCTCTTATAGCGTGAGGCGACCTTGACCACTGTCAAAGCATACCTATAGGTCTTACGGCCAACGCAATCATGTGGAAGAAACAAGAGATCGGCTTGATGGACAGCATTCGGCATGGG
This sequence comes from Cepaea nemoralis, assembly GCA_014155875.1. Classification (NCBI taxonomy): domain Eukaryota; kingdom Metazoa; phylum Mollusca; class Gastropoda; order Stylommatophora; family Helicidae; genus Cepaea; species Cepaea nemoralis. The sequence continues at coordinate 93,939 of JACEFZ010000276.1, read as the reverse complement.
CTCATCCATCTGGGGCTGCCGAATATAACGAAGCCTCGGCAGGTAGATTGGCCAGATAGCGTGTTTCTGAAACCACTCCATAGTATCGATCTCACTAATCTGGGCCGCCGCAACGAGCTTCTTCATGGCTGAAAACTCTTTCCAGTTACCTTGCGGGCTGTAGCAAATACGTTCCATTATTGCGACGCCGCATATATCTCCAGCATGTTACAACATCCACCCTAAGATGGGAATATCTTTGAGCGGAAAGTTGGGCCCATTGATGAGCCCCTTGCCACGCCGTCTCTTAACGCCCGCCCCGAAGCAGCTCTTGGCCGACATCAAAGCAGACACCGTGCAAGTGTCCTTCTCCAACAGAGCAATATGCGATGTGGCTGCGGCACGCACATCATCGGCAGCATCGCTACGAGTGGCATAAGCCAAGTCATGGTTCAAGCATGCACGGTCGAGCCTATTGGCCACTCGGTATCCATGATCCAGCTGTTATTCTGCTTCGTGAAAGGCCCACGGTAGCTATACTTTCCGGTGTTCTCGAACGAACCCCAAGGAACAGCGTCAAATGGAACACGCTAGGGCAGCCACATATGCATCTCGGGCAGAGGCAGGGCATATAGCGCTTTGTTGAGAAGTCCCCCACTAGTGATCTGGCTCTTCTTGGCACCACAGACAGCACAGACACCTCTCTTAGCGGGCCGGCCATTGCGCAGCACAATAGATGTCTCACCCACCGTCTTAGTCAGCGCCTTGCACCGAAGAGAATACATATTGAATATACACCATACTGCTACATATTAATTTAATACAAATCACCAGTTTTGATCTCGAGAAGGCAGGCAAATCACACCATCATTGGCTGCTGCCCAATAGCATCAGGCGTGTCGTGTGTGGCCCGTCGGGATGCGGGAAGACAAACATGATGCCCAACCTGCTACTGTAGCCGAGCTTCCTGAATTACGATCGGCTGCACCTGTACTCGAAGTCCTTGGCGCAGGACAAGTACCAGTTTCTTCAGAATTGGCCGCGGCCCTTGGACAGGCTGCGAGGCAAGAAATTGCTTCCTGCCAGAACTCGGCAGAGGACATCATCCCAGTCGAGGACTTGAACCCTGAAGAGAGATCCATCATGGTCTTTGATGACGTCATGCTGGAGAAACAGGGGTCTATCCAGAAGTACTTCTAGCAGGGCCGGCACGGTGGCGCCGACTCATTCTACCTGACCCAGAGCTTCTTCCGAATCCCTAAGCAGGCCATCCGCGACAGCGCTAATCTGCTCGTAATCTTCAACCAAGATACGAAGAACCTGTTCGTTATTCATGACTCCTATGCCCTTTGAAGAGTTCAAAAAGTGGAATTAAAAAACAAAAACAAATCGTCGTCATTGCAGTGGGCTTTATCCCATATGGCTCGGTCTCTTTCCGCAGGGTGGCCCGCCGAAAGCATCGCACAAATCACGAACTCCAGAGACGACCCCCCCCCTCCCCCCTCTGATGCTCACAAAACTGCACTCGTGAACCCATTAACTTAGCCCGGAATCGAAACCACAACCTTAAGAACGCGAGGCAAGCGGTCTAACCACTTCAACAAGGAAACTCCTATCAACCAACAACAAACAAACGGCCAACAACCAACAATAACCAACAACCCACCAACAACCATCAACAACCAACAGCCAGCAAAACCTAACAACCAACATTCAACAACCAACAAACAAAAAACCAACCAACAAGCAGCAAATAATCAATGACCAACAACCAACCAAACAAACAACCAACGACCAACAACCAACAACCAACAACCAACCAACAACCATCTAACAACCAAACAACAACCAACGACAAACAACCAACCAACCACCAACTAACAACCAACAAACAAACAACCAACCAACAACCAACTAACAACCAACAAACAAACAAACAACCAACCAACAACCAATCAACGACCAACCAACAACCAACGACCAACCAACAACCAACGACAAACAACCAACAACCAACAACCAACCAACAACCAAGTAACAACCAACAAAAAACCAACCAACAACCAACCAACGACCAACAAAAAATCAAAGACCAAATAACAACCAACGAACCAACGAACAACCAACCAACGACCAACAACCAACTAACAATCAACAACCACCAACAACCAACCGACAACCAACCAACCAACGACCAACAATCAACCAACAACCAAATAACAACAACGAACCAACGAACAACCAACCAACGACCAACAACCAACTAACAATCAACAACCACCAACAACCAACCAACAACCAACCAAAGACCAACAATCAACCAACAACCAAATAACAACCAACCAACCAACGAACAACCAACCAACGACCAACAACCAACTAACAATCAACAACCACCAACAACCAACCAACAACCAACCAACCAACGACCAACAATCAACCAACAAGCAAATAACAACCAACGAACCAACAATCAACAACCAACAAAGCAATAAACCAATCAAGCAATAAACAACCAACAAAAACTTAACTAACAAACAACCAACAAACAAAAAAACCAACCAACACCCAACCAACCATCCAACAACCAACCAATAAATAACCAGTCAACAACCAACCAACAACCAACCAACTAACCAACGACAACCAACAATCAAAAACCAACAACCAACCAACTACCAACAACCAACCAACCAACGACCAATAACCAACAACAGCCCAACCAACAACAAATCAACCAATAGCCTACCAACCAACCAACTAATAACCAAGCAACAAAAAACACACAACCAACATCCAACCAACGATCAACCAACAACCAACTAACCAACCTACAAACAATCAATCAACAACCAACCGAAAAACAAACACCAATCAACAAACAACCAACCAAAAAACAAAACAAAATAAAAAACAAGCAACTAACAATCAACCAACAAACAATCAACCGACCAACAAGGAACCAGATATAACCAACCAACAACCAACAAACAAATAACCAACCAACAAACAACCAACCAACAAACAACCAACCAAAAATCAAAAAACCAACAAACCACCTTCCAACCTATAAATAACCAACCAACGAACAAACAACCAACAACAAAAAAAGTCGACTTCATTGCACCGGGTTTTATCCCATATGGCTCGGTCTCTTTCCGCAGTCGCACAAAGCACGAACTCCGTAGCTTTTAGCGACGACCCACGGGAGTCTCCGAAACATTTACCTCGTAAACCGAAGGACGCGGCCCGGAATCGAACCCACAACCTTCGGAGCACGAGTCAAACGGCTTAACCACTTCGCCACAGAGACTCCCGAAACAGCCAACAAACAAACAAAAACAACCAACCAACCACCAACCAACAAACTCCCAATCAACAAAAAACAAACCATCAAATAACCAACTAACAAACAACCAACCAGCAAACAACCACTCAACCAACCAACAGCCAACAAAAAACCAACCATCCAACTAATAACCAACCAACAACCAACAACGAACCAGCCAACAACCAATCAACGATCAACTGACAACCAACCAACAAACAACCAACCAACAACCAACCATCAAACACACAACCAACCAACCAACAATCAGCCAAACAAAAACAACCAACAAACAACCAACCAACCAACCACCCAACAACCAACCATCAAACAGCCAACACGTCTATCAAATAGCACAGAACTTCTATTTCAAGGGAGGAAAGTCATGAAAATCTTTGAACAATACCAATTACCTCCCTTTCTTAAATTTACAATTGAGGCAGTTCACAGAAGCTACTAAAGTGGCAGTGCAGTGCCAACGATACTGTCAATGGCCAGATGATCCTTGGTTGCAATCCCCCATGGGACGCCAGCACGTGAATGTCTGAGAAGTCAATGCAGAGATGCATTGAAGAGATTAGAACAAGAATCGCCATGGCGAAGGTAGTCCTTTGCAAGATGGATAACATACTGAACAACAACAACAACAACAACAACAACAACAACAACAACAACAACAACAACAACAACAACAACAACAACAACAACAACAACAACAACAACAACTACAACAACAACAACAACAACAACAACAACAACAACAACAACAACAACAACGACAACGACGACGACGACGACGACGACGACGACGACGACGACGACGACGACAGATGGAAACGATAGGAAAAGGAGCGTTGGTTGAATTGCTACATAGAACCCTTACTTTTGTCAGAAAGTGAAGCGTGGACAATGAGCTGACAAGCTGGAAAACATCTAATGGCTGTGGAATTTGATTTCTGAATAAACTGCAAAGAAGGCCGTGAACAGACAGAAAAACCAATGACCAAGTTCTGCAAGAAACAGATGACAACCGTAAACTAAATATGAAAATTAGACGTAGACATTCACAATTTTGTGTACAGATTATGAGAAGAAATAAATTGGAGAACTTGGTGACAACTGGCAAGATTGTGGGGAAGAAGAACAAGGAAAAGGCAGAGAAATGAATACATGGATAGCTTGACAGCGTGGCATGGTAGAAAGAAGAACACTGAGCTGCTCCACGACTCTGGTGATAGAGTGAGATGGCGAAATATGACCGCCCACCCTTATCGGCATGGCACATGATGATGATGATATACACAGCATTTACTTACCCTTGCCTTCTAAGAACCCACATTGTTCTTCTCCTATTTCAGGTTGTATTTTCTTCCTGCCTCTTTGCATGATGATTCTAAGCAAAATCTTCGAGGTGTAGCCCATTATACTAAATGTCTGATGATGATCACATTCCAACAAACAATTTGGGATTGCAATAAATACAGAATTACTTAATTCATGAGGTATATCTCCAGTATCATATATTCAGCAGTCTGGTGACTTGGTCTATTCCGTATTAGTTTTTAAGGCATTGATCAATTCTGTTGTCATGTTGTCTGGACCCGGGGTCTTGCCAGTTTTCATATTGTTAATGATGTTGTTAAGAGCGTTCTGAACTTCCATCTTCAAAAATGATGGCCCTTCACCATTTTTTCCGAATATCATGCTGTTTTTTGTTTTGTTTTGTTCTTGTATCATCATAACGGTCTTTCACATAATCTGACCACGTATGTAAAATCTCATCTTTTTCTGTTATGGTTTTGCTACCTTTGGTGTTTAGGCAACACGTTGATCTGTGTGTTCTTTTGTTAGTGCTGTCATGAATTCTTTTGTGCATTTATTTGGTATTCTGGTTGGTTTTCAATTTCCCTGCAATTTTCCCCAAGCCATGCTTTTTTCCCCTCTTTGCACAGTTTCCTAATTTTCTTGTGAATCTCTTCATATTTTTCATGGTTATTTTTGCTATTTCTTCTTATTTCCGTAAGTTTTAAGATGTCTTCCGTCATCCATTTCTTACGTCCAATCATCTTCATTTTTTGAGATAGTTGTTACTGCAGCTTGGTTGGCTGATTTCTTTAATATTATTCCCACTGGTCGTTGATACCTTGAAATAATATTTCCATATCATGCATCAGATCTGTTCTTTTCCTCTACGTTGAGTTTATCTTTTATCTCCTCACTCTTAAGAGCACGTAGATAAAACCTTGTGCTTCTTGGTCTATATTTGACCTTCTTTAATCCGTATATGTATATTCCATCCATCATGTGCCCTGCAGGTAAGCGTGGGCGGTCATGATTCGCCATGCTTTAGGTATTTCATTGTCAACAGACGGGAACCTGATGCGAGCTTAGAGGAATATCGGGAACCTAATGCGGACGTAGAGGATTATTGGGAACCTGGTGCGAGGCTCAAAAGTTTGGGCACTCAGCACTCGGTGAGGTCCGTCTCTTGCAGGCAACATTTAGCATCTTAAACTGTCTAATGTCCGAGTTTGAAGGATGGGTCGACTCCGGGGAATTACACGTGATTAGTCTTCTTGGGTGTTGTTTAAAAAGTGTGTTGGTTATCATTAACTCATTTTCTGTGCATAATTAAACCAGTTTATGACCTGGATCATTTCTGTTGCCGGTCTCGCTGGCGAATGGGTTAACCACTTTCTCCGTAATCCCGTATATCCACGTGGACAACGCAGCTGCGCGAGATTCGGTAGCGGATCGCGTCGCGTTGGTTACTTAGAGGGTATGTGAGCCGGAGGCTAAGAAAGCAATGGCAAACTACTGAGCGTAATCTTGCCAAGACAACAACTGCAGCTGAATAATGCTGGTGTTGACTGCAATGTCCTGTAAAAGGATATGCGGGGAAAAAATCATTTCTGTTGCCCAATCCACATTTTCCTAAAACGTGTCTTCCATTTTTAATATAAAATAACACAAAGTAATGCCGCCTTTTTTATTGTTTTGATTTTGTTGTGTGTGTTTTTTTTCCTTTTTGTTGTATAGTTGCATGCATACATAAATACATTGCATATATTACAGGACGTTGCAGTCAACACCAGTATTTTACTGCTGTTGTTGATGTCTTGACAAGTTTTACGCTCAGTAGTTCGCCATTCAAACTATTGAGCGTAATCTTGCCAAGAAATCAACATCAGCGGTTATACTGTATACTGGTTAGTAGCCCAGGTTAAAAAAAAAAGAAACAAGCACTCGTTATTTAGGTATTCGAACACATAACCATCGTGTGGAAAGGCAAGACTCAAGCCACTGAGCCACAACTGATCCAGCAGGTGGCGTTGTGTTTGCAGAAAATGCCCATAATCCGTGAGTTATTGGCCATCCTGACTTTACAGCCTGCTCCAGAGCCACCTGTCGGGGTTGCCATCCGAAGGGAGAACATTCTTGAGGGGCAAACAATTGGAGGCGTGTCCCATTTCCCGGAAATGACGTCGCCAGTATCACCTGGCCTTTATGATGGGCTGGCGTTTGATGGGAGTTAATTTCCTGGACAAAGGGTTAGTTTAGTTTGTAGAGGCTTGATCACACCGATAGGTGTCCGGAGGTTGGATGTGATGGGTCAAATATGAAATATGAGCAGTGAGTTCAGGGGGATCGACCCAGCTTCGATGTGTACCAAGTTGTGATGGATCAAATATGAAATATGAGCAGTGAGTACAGGGTGGTCGACCCAGCGTCGATGTGTACCAAGTTGTGATGGGTCAAATATGAAATATGTGCTGTGAGTACAGGGGGGTCGACCCAGCTTCGATGTGTACCAAGTTGTGATGGATCAAATATTAAATATGAGCGCTGAGTACGAGGGGGGGGGGGGGGTCGACCCAGCTTCTATGGGTACCATATTGTAATGGGTCAAATGTGAAATATGAGCAGTGAACACAGGGGGTCGACCCAGCTTCTATGAACACCATGAAATGTTTGAGGAAATAAAAGCGGTCGGGGTGATATTGGCAACACCCTGTATGGGTCCAGCATCATATACCCAGTAGGATCTAACACGTGTACAGCATGTGCTTGTCTGTTGTTTGACCGGATGGAGACGAGAATACTAGGAGAGGGAGAGGGAGAGGGAGAGGGAGCGGATGGAGAGAGGTGAGAGAGAGGAGGAGAGAATTAGAGATGGAGAGGAGAGAGAGAGAGAGGGAAAGAGAGATGGAGAGAAAGAGAGAGAGAATAGGCGGGGGGAGAGCTTGAATAAGATCGAGAAAAAGAGAGAAATGGACAGAATGGAAATAGAGAGAGAGAGAGAGCGAGAGAGAGAGAGAGAGAGAGAGAGAGAGAGAGAGAGAGAGAGAGAGAGAGAGAGCGAAAAAGAGAGAGAGAGCGCGAAAAAGAGAGAGACAGAGAAAATGAGACAGAGAGAAAGAGGGTGAAAAGACAGAGAAAAAAAGAGAATGAATGAAGAGAGAGAAAGAGAAAGAGAGATAGAGATACACAGAGAGAAACAGAGAGAAGAAGAAAAAGAACTTGAAAAGAATATACCCGATAACTTGTGCCGACAGCGAAATTCAGCAATAGGATTTGCCACATGCTAATGACGCATATAGGCAGGCAGGTTGATAGATTCACAAACAGGTATCTTCTTAACCTCTTCAACTCGTTCGTTGTTTGTTTTCGCGTTGGCTCACTTTAAACTCAAGCGTCATCCATTCACGTGCTGTTACTTCTAGTGCACTGGACTGATTTTTGTATGTGGTTTAGCTTTCCCTATTACCAGTGTCCTTCACCATCACTCGAACCCACTCCAACTTCTGAGGTATTTATAATTTACGTCCCCAAGCCAAGGACGAGAATTCAACATTTTAGTCCAACTGACCGGTGTAGGGGTTGAACCCGCTACCTCGGCATCAGCACACCGGATGTGTAAGAACAGCACTCTTCTCCATTCGGCCAGGCCGACCTTTCAACTCGTATATAATTTCGATCACTTCACGCCTAACTGGCTATTCTAACTTCAAGAACTCTTATCAAGCCTAAAATACAAACCTTTGTCAACTCCCGCGGACCCATGCCTCCGTGCTCAACCACACAAAACCACAGATCAAATGACCCATGAAAAGTGTTTTTCTTTGGCTGTCCTCTTTCTAACGCCTCCCATTATCGCCACTCCACGGAAGCTACCGCGGAATCCCTTAACTGGTGACCTGGCAGCTCGTGGGAGATTGTTCAATGTTGTTTCTCCTCACTCCATCAAAATACGGTCCCTATTCACCTGATGAAGGTACTTAGAAATGCCGGGCCATTGTTGCTATTGAACTGTCCCATCCAGACATGACCCTCCCAAGAAAACGGTCTGTCGTCAAGTTTTCACGCCTCTCCACCGGAAAATAAATTATTAGGGGCCGGAGTTTAGTTATTCCGCTTCGGGAGGTCAAGTGAAGCTCTTTATGGTTCTGTTTAAAAATGAATTTCAACTCTCTCCTCCAGCCGCGTTTTTTTTTTTCGCAATCTGTTAGTTTGTGTTCAAATGGAACAGAATAAGTTGTGGTTGTGGAGATGTGGCTCTGTTATCTGGAGCTGTTAGACTGTCTTTGTTGGTTATATCCTACCGTATGGTTTAGACGAGAATAAGATGGCTTCTTTCTTTCTTTCTTTCTTTCTTTCTTTCTTTCTTTCTTTCTTTCTTTCTTTCTTTCTTTCTTTCTTTCTTTCTTTCTTTCTTTCACTACTATGGCTTTCTTTCTTTCTTTCTGTCACATGTGTAACTTTCTTTCTTTCTTTTAATAATAATAATAATAATAATAATAATAATAATAATAATAATAATAATAATAATAATAATAATAATAAGACCGACGAAGAAGAAGAAGAAGAAGAAGAAGAAGAAGAAGAAGAAGAAGAAGAAGAAGAAGAAGAAGAAGAACAACAACAACAACAACAACAACAACAAGAACAAGAAGAAGAACAACAACATCAACAACAACAACAACAACATCCCATGACATTTCTCATGTCCTGTTCACTACAGATACTGTTTTGTGATGTGCCGTCCTACTGTCGTTCCATTAGTCCTCTCTCGAACTCCAAACAAATTCCGTCAACCGTTTCATTCGAAGTGAAGATGACATGTGGGCACCAGGTGTAAGGCGACCCCGAAAAAAAAGTCTATCATTAAATAAATAAATAGATTTGTGAAGTCTTCTCTTCATGGAGGTTTCTGTCAGGTCTTAGTCAGATATGACTAAGCTACCGTATGACTGTAGACGATACTATCTGCTTTCTGTTAGCGTGCTACCGTATGACAGTACGGTACTGCCTGCTTTCTGTTAGCGCCGAATTTTGGGTCTTAGACAGAACTCTCGTATGACAGTAGACGGTAATACTTGCTTTCTTTTAGCGCCGAATGTTGGATCTTAGTCAAATATGACTCAGCTACCGTATGACAGCAGACGGTACTACCTGCTTCTGTTAGCGCCGAATGATGGGTCTTAGTCAGATATGACTGAACTGCCGTATGACAGTAGACGGTACTACCTGCTTTCTTTTAGCGCCGAATATTGGGCACGCTCACCAAATCCAACATCAAACATTGTGCCAACAGCTTCTGGCGGAGGAGGATACAAGCCTTACCCTAGGGCGAGGAAATGGATGCTAAAGACTAAATGCCGTGACAGGGCTGGCCAGGCCCAAATCTTGGTTGGCATCTGGTCTAGGATGGAAACTTCGACACGCGGGCAGTTAGAGCATTGCTTTGCTGATCCGGTAGCTTCTGCAGCTTGTCTTGATCCTGATGTGTTGGTGTTACCTTTTCTCCGGAGTAAACCAGGCAGGTCGAGAGAGGGATCATGCAGCATAGGCAATATATGGTCTCCACAATTCAATCCAGGCGTTGTGCTATGGAGAGGTATAATCCATCCCTGGTCCCCGCCATGGGTTATAGTTATGCTTTTCTGTGAATAAAAGTAGTGGAACTGTGGTAAAACTGTCGAAATGTAAACAGTATAAAATAGCACAAAGTAAGGCAGCTTTACAGAACACAATTAGATTTTGAATTAAGCAGCACATTTAAAAACAATTGTTTCATCTTCTCTTCATTGTTATCTGATTTGCATCTGTTCATTCTAGATAATAACAAGTGCCACACCATTATTTAATATTACTGAGTCGTGTAGTATTGATTTTTATATTTTGCCCATGCCTTTATAATGCATATATTTTATATTGTTGCAGTTCTCAGTTAGCCTTGAATGATGTGTGAATAAAAATAATATATGAAAGAGAGTGATAGAAGGGCAGAATGTTAGACGGGCCTGCGTGCCCAATTCTTAACCTTTGAAAATAAAGTATGTTCGTTCATTCGTTCGTTCTCTTCCTGTCATTATACCTGAATGTAGTCACTGCAGTGTCTTCCCCGTCATTATATGTTGTGTTTTGTCTATGTACTTATTTGTTTATGAAAGCTTGTCGACGCAACGTCCTGTGTTTTCCGTAATTGTGTTATTTTACTATACTCTTTTGATGCACAGTGTAACAACCATAGTCTGTCAAGACGGCCAGGTATCACTGACTTAATGGATGTGAAATATTCACTGAGCATAACTGGCAACTTCACACTCCCGGGTGTTTAGAACATCTTCAACAGGGCTAAATATATTTTGTTTATCTAAACAAACCTGTAGCTTGCTGACCCCAGAAAGGGTGTCACGGGAATAAAATAGGGAGTCTCCGTGGCGGATATGTTACGCCGTCTGTTCCTAAGGTTGTGGGTTCGATTCCGGAAGGTTCACGGGTGCAATTTTCTTGGATACTAAAGGGGTCGTCGCTGGAACTACGGAGTTCGTACTTTGTGGTATGTTTCAGGCAGACTGCCCTGCGGAAATAGACCGAACCATATGGAATCAAACTTGTTGCAATGAAGTCGATCCGCGTGCCTTTTAAAACTCGTGTTCTTTCTTTAAATACTGAAGTTTAGAGGTGAACAAGATGGCTTCTTTCTTTCTTTCTTTCTTTCTTTCTTTCTTTCTTTCTTTCTTTCTTTCTTTCTTTATTGATTCTTTCTTTTTTCCGAAAGTGTCTGTCTTCTAGTATATCATATTCTTCGTTCTGTAAGTGAACGTTATGAATTTATCGGTTTCTCACTCAACTTTTAACGAAATCGTATTCTTGTTTCCTGATACATTGACTGTAACCCGGGACATGTCACAGAATTCCAACTAACACAGTTTGAGAATCACCGCCGACACGTCGCTGCTGTAGGGGAGGTAATACACCACAGGTGTCTTTCTGTATCGGAAACTGACAGGAAATATGCCGCGTAAAGCGGCTTGTATATGCATAAAGAAGTGACTTAAGTCAATATAGACCCCATGTTCAAGCAATAAGACGTATTTGGTTTGTTATAACATCACAAAGTAAAGGAGCTGTTTCCGACCTTGAGGCGGCTTAAATATATGGCGCTGGGCAGGCTATGTATTTGTATATACCAGTCTGCACTCGATGAGTGATTGGTATCTCGCCTGCCGCACGGGCAATGAGGGAGTGTTGTTGGAGTATGTGGTTGTAGCTGGCAATGAGGGAGTGTTGTAGGGGTATGGGTTGTAGCTGGCAATGAGGGAGTGTTGTAGGGGTATGGGTTGTAGCTGGCAATGAGGGAGTGTTGTGAGAGTAGATGATGTGCATGGTGTTGTAGGAGTAGATGGTTGTAACTGGCAATAAATGGTTGCTGTAGAAGTAGCTTTTTGTAACTGGCAATGATGGAATGTGGTAGGAGTAAATTATGTGACTGGCAATGAGGGAGTGTTGTAGGGGTATGGGTTGTAGCTGGCAATAAGGGAGTGTTATAGGGGTATGGGTTGTAGCTGGCAATGAGGGAGTGTTATAGGGGTATGGGTTGTAGCTGGCAATGAGGGAGTGTTATAGGGGTATGGGTTGTAGCTGGCAATGAGGGAGTGTTATAGGGGTATGGGTTGTAGCTGGCAATGAGGGAGTGTTATAGGGGTATGGGTTGTAGCTGGCAATAAGGGAGTGTTATAGGGGTATGGGTTGTAGCTGGCAATGAGGGAGTGTTGTAGGGGTATGGGTTGTAGCTGGCAATGAGGGAGTGTTGTGAGAGTAGATGATGTGCATGGTGTTGTAGGAGTAGATGGTTGTAACTGGCAATAAATGGTTGCTGTAGAAGTAGCTTTTTGTAACTGGCAATGATGGAATGTGGTAGGAGTAAATTATGTGACTGGCAATGAGGGAGTGTTGTAGGGGTATGGGTTGTAGCTGGCAATAAGGGAGTGTTATAGGGGTATGGGTTGTAGCTGGCAATGAGGGAGTGTTATAGGGGTATGGGTTGTAGCTGGCAATGAGGGAGTGTTATAGGGGTATGGGTTGTAGCTGGCAATGATGGAGTGTTATAGGGGTATGGGTTGTAGCTGGCAATGAGGGAGTGTTATAGGGGTATGGGTTGTAGCTGGCAATGAGGGAGTGTTATAGGGGTATGGGTTGTAGCTGGCAATGAGGTAGTGTTATAGGGGTATGGGTTGTAGCTGGCAATGAGGTAGTGTTATAGGGGTATGGGTTGTAGCTGGCAATGAGGTAGTGGTGTACGAGTAAATAGCTGTAACTGGCAATAAGGAGTTGTTGTAGAAGTAGATGGTTATAACTGGCAATTAGGAAGTCTTGTAGGAGTAGATGGTTGTAACTGGCAATTAGTAAGTGTTGTAGGAGTAGTTGGTTGTAACTGGCAATAAATGGTTGCTGTAGAAGTAGCTTTTTGTAACTGGCAATGATGGAATGTGGTAGGAGTAAATGATGTAACTGGCAATGAGGGAGTGTTGTAGGAGTAGACAGTTGAAACTGGCAATGAGGAAGTGTTTTAGGAATAGGTCGTTGTAATTGGCAATGAGGGAGTGTTGTGAGAGTAGAAGATGTACATGACAATGAGGGAGTGTTGTAGGAGTAGATAGTTGTAACTGGCAATGAGGGAGTGTTGTAGGAGTAGATAGTTGTAATTGGCAATGAGGGAATGTTGTAGGAGTAGATAGTTGTAACTAGCAATGAGGGAATGTTGTAGGAGTAGATAGTTGTAACTAGCAATGAGGGAGTGTTGTGAGAGTAGAAGATGTACATGACAATGAGGGAGTGTTGTAGGAGTAGATAGTTGTAACTGGCAATGAGGGAATGTTGTAGGAGTAGATAGTTGTAACTGGCAATGAGGGAATGTTGTAGGAGTAGATAGTTGTAACTAGCAATGAGGGAGTGTTGTGAGAGTAGATGATGTACATGACAATGAGGGAGTGTTGTATGGATAGGGGTTGTAACTGGCAATGAGGGAGTGTTGTAGGGGTATGGGTTGTAGCTGGCAATAAAGGAGTGTTGTAGAAGTATGTGGTTCTAACTGGCAACGAGGGAGTTGTAGGAGTAGGTGGTTAAACTTGGAAATCTGGAGCTGGGTACTTCAGACCTACTTATAACTTGAAAATGGCACCAGAATTCAACACACAGATGACAAACATTATGTGTAGAAATGCTAGCTGAGTAACGTTATTTGATCTGAGCTTGTAGAATCTAAACTCATCATCATAATGTGCCTCGCCGATAAATGTGGGCGGTCATGTTTCGCCATCTCACATGATCACCAGAGTCGTGGATCAGCTCTCTGTTCTTGTCCCGACCATACCACGTAGCCAAGCCATCAAGGTATTTACTTCTCTGCCCTCCTCTTGGTCTTTTCTCCTCAATCATGCCAGCTGTCACCAAGTTCTCCAATTTATTTCTTCTCGTAAGATCTTGATTAACCACGTCTAATTTCTCTAATCAGTTTACGGCTTTCATTTGTTTCTTGTAGGACTTGCTCATTGGTGTTACTGTCTGTCCATAGTGTTCTTTGAATTTCCCGTAAAAACCAGATTCTCAACTACTAGTGGCAATCAAAGTGGACCATGGTTAATTTGAGCTAACTCAAGTTGATCACATAGAGTGAAATTCTTCTACTTCGGGCCCTTAGGTTGAAACAGACATCGGCGATGATGACTCTCCGAGCCTATCATTCATTTTTGATTTTTTGGTCAAGTTTGTGTCGCTTGTATTATTATTATTATTATTATTATTATTATTATTATTATTATTATTATTATTATTATTATTATTATTATGACTGTCAGTTTGTTTCAACAGTCCACAAGCATCTTTCTCTGCCTTCCCATGCCGCTCGTACCTAGTATTCTCCTGTAAAAGACTTTGTTGACTATTCCACTTCTCCTGTTGATCACGATGTAACGCTATGAATTTATTGGTTTCTCTCTCAACTTTTAACGAAATTCCCTTATTTTATCCTTATATATTTACTGTGGCCCTGGTCATGTCACAAACTCCCAACTAATACAGTTTGAGAATTAGTGCCGTGACGTCACATGTTTGTCTATTGTAGGGGAGGTAATACCACACAGGCGTAATTTTGTTTCTTGGTTATAACTGGCGATATGACGTACCAGTGTATACAAATTGAGGCGTGTTGTGTATATGGTGTTGGCGCCATTGTTGTATAGACCAATCAGCACAACCAGTCAATGACCCACCGTCCGCCTTGTGGCTATCGGGCATGTCGTAGTTCTCGGGTGAGTTGAGTTGAGTTGAGCTAAGAATCACATCACTGCACAATCGCTCCGTCCCCTCGTTCAACGGCCAGCGAAGAGTCACACTAATAATCGTTCCCGCCGCTATCTGATTGAAAGTTCTCCTGGTCTTCCCTCTCAGATTTGAGAGGAACCCCTGCCGATCCCCTGCAATTTCATTCTTTCCATATACGGTTCTCAATCTGTTCCCCCACATGCTCCACCTGGTCCCACAAGCGCACAACCACCTTTCCCTTCTCCATAGGTGAAGAACAGGAGAGGTGGTCGCTTCCGTGGTCCCCAAGGACCAGGTTATTCAGCGCCAAACAAAATGTACCTAATGGCTTCAAATGAACACCTTAAAAGTATTATAGAAATTACAATAACCATGCCATTTCTTGTAACTTGTCAATATTGTTGTTAAGGATATCAAGAAAGTTAAACAAGTGACATCACGATGCAGGCGAACACGGTGACGTCATAATGACAGTTTAAAGATGGCCGTCCGACTTTTGACATGTACCAACAATTCTTTTTTTAATCAGTGAGGCGTTAAACCAATAGAAATTCATCGGCGAATGAAGGTCCAGTATGATGGTACATGCCTGTCAGGGCAGCAAATGTATGTGAATTCTGTGACAGGCTTCGGTCCGATGAAGAGGTACAGCATGTGGTGCATGATTGGTTACACACGCGACCAAGAGAATTCGTTTCCACAGGAATCCCAGCACTTTATCGGCTCTGGAGGACTTGCAATGAACGCAGTGGTGACTACATCGAAAGATGAAACATTTTTTCTTTACTTTTTTTAAAGAACATATTCACACACACACACACACACACACACACACACACCACACACACACACACACACACACACACACACACACACACTTAAGGTTTTCATTTGAAGCCCTTCGTAGGTTTGGACTACACATGGCACATGGTAAAATAAACAAGTATTATCATGTGTATTTTTTTAAATTGAACATTGAAATTGCAGTAGACGCCACGAAACAAAATAAATAACACGATGACTCTAGTGCGGCGATATATCGCTCTTCTATCCAAATGGAAGGTCGGTTTTGACGATATATTATCATTCGGCTCTGTGGCGTAAGGGTTACGGACGCAATTCGTAATTCTGCATACCGGACTAAAGCTGTGAGCGATTGGGCAGCAGACCGCCTTGCGTTGGTTTTCATAACAATGGTATGAGTGCCGATCGTTCAGAAAGTAATGGCAAGCTACTGAACGTAAACTTGTCATGAAATCACAAAAGCCAAAAATGCTGGGATTGACTGTGACGTCCTGTAAACTATATGCAACTAACTTTCCTTCAGCGCTCAATCAGTTAAACTGAGTGGACAGATCAGGTCAGCTTACAACATAAATCCGTCTCCATGGTGATGTGAACACTTGACCACTGCTCTGACGTGGCTTTTTAGTCTCTTAGTTTCATTCACGTGACCTTTCTGACATGATCAATTCTAATTCTTGAGACAAATGGCCCCCGACATATTGATTTGGTTACAGTCGGGACCCTTATGTTGCATTTCGTTCTTCTTCTTTCGTAAATGGAGATGATTATATCTGCTTCCTCGATGCTGATTTGTTGTCATTGTGTTCGTTTCATCCATGTGGTTTTACATGTTTGGACAGAGTCGTACACTAGTTAAGGCCTGGTGTAATTGTGTACCCGCCCCGTTATATGATGTAAGGGTGACACGACCAGGTGAATAAGTGTTTAAAACAAATACGCGGCCCAAATAATCCATCATGAGAGATCTTTAACTCCATGTCGCATCGTTTCTCTTGTCTGTCTCTGCCGCTACCCCCATCGTCGCGATGCTCTCCAGTGCCTCACTTCTCATTATATGAACAATCAACGCTGGATATCTCTGTCTTATTTAATTTGTCTTATTTATTGTCTTATTTCATTTGGCCCACATACCGTTCCTGCTATGGGTCTGTGATGTGATAGGTTGTTAAGGATGTCAAGTGTGTTAAGCGCGTGACATCACGGTGCAGACAAAAACGATGACGCCATAAGGACAGTGTAAAAACGGCCTCTCCATTTTTGAATGCACCAACGAGGAGCAGCGTTCTGTTATCCTTTTATTTTTTAAACAGTAAAGGGTGAAACCTATAGTAATTCATAGGCGAATGACATTACAGTATGGTGATGCATGCCTGTCAGTCAAACGAGTCAGTTAATTAGTTAGGTAGTCGCAGTTCCAACTTCACGGCAAAGGGTCGTTCCCATACTGCTCCGTTCCTGTGCCAGTGAATATCACACAAATTGCTCCTCACTGCCCCATGAGAAGAGTAGAACAGACATGAGCCTCGACAAACCAACAACCCGCACATATATACTATGCATAAGGACGCTGCAGGAACGACAGCAAACAAATCCGCCACGAAAAATATAATTCATTTTCGATGGAAGCGGCCGTCACTAGAAAACCAGCAGCCACACATTATTGCATAAGGCAAGCCCAGTTAGTTCAACAAGTGGAGGCCGTCGTTTTTATTAACATGCGGCTACGCTACAAACAACCGCGGATAGGTGTAGAAGCATTCCACGCGAAATCCACAGTTCACAGTGTAGCTCCACGCACTCAGCATAGTATCTGGACGACTGAACCATGCAGTGCCAGTAAAACATGAGGAAAATGCGTAAGAAAACCGTAGCCACAAGCATAAACACTCCAGAGGCCTTAACTGCTCAACCGCCTATCCTCCATGTTGGACAGGAAGTCCAGCACGTGTATTAGTTTAGTAGGAAGTTTCGACCAGCAATCAAATTCAAACGACGTGGACTTCTGGGTAAATGTGTCCTTTTGCAACATGACAATGCTCGACCCCATACTGCCCGTGCAACGGTTGACACCACTGAAGACCTCCACTTTCAGTGTGTATCACATTTCTTATATTCGCTAGACCTAGCCCCAGGTAATTTCTCCTGCTTAGACAACTCAAAGAATCATTGGCAGGTTTAAGGTATTTTTTTTGAAGCCCTCTCGTAATTGTATATAGTTCTGTTGTCATTAGCCTCTTTCAGGACATCGTTGTTAGCAACTCCGACAGTCCACGGTATACTCAACATTAGTCTCGGAAACCATACCCCCGTTTCTTCCAAGATGTCCCTAATTATAGTAATTTGTCCATTCACGTTCCACAATGCAATGCTATACAGTAGTACCGGCAGCAACGCTGGAAGTTATATTATATGTTATCTCGCTCTCTGGACCTCTAGCGAGATCTCGTGCAGGATTATTAGTAAACCATTTAACACTGGCTGGGATTACTCAGTGCACCTGGTTGCTAGGGAATTGTGTTTAGCGTGTTGGCGTTGCTAAGCAGCGGTCATTTTGGGTCAATGCATGATATTGTCCTTCAACTGTACGGAGGAAATGGATAATTAAGAGCGAGATCATGTGAAAATGGAGGCTTTGACTCTAGTTAAACATAACATTTTTCAATATATATTTATCACACTCTAGCTGCATCCATCCATCCATCCATCATGTGCCATGCCTATAAGCGTGGGCGGTCATGTTTTGCCATCTCATTCGATCACCAGAGTAGTAGATCAGCTCCGTGTTCTTGTCTCGACCATGCTATGTGGCCAAGCCATCCAGGTATTTACTTCTAGGCCTTCCCCTTGATCTCCTTCCTTCGATCTTGTCAGTTGTCACCAATTTCTCCAAGTCACTTCTCATAACATGCCCAAACAATTGTGACTGTCTACGTCTAATGATCTCTAATCAGTTTACAATCTTCATTTGTTTCTTGAAGGACTTGTTCATTGGTTTTTCTGTCTGTCCATGGTGTTCTTTGCATTTTCCTCAGAAACCACATTTCCACAGCTATCAGATGTTTTTCAGCTTGTCTGCTCATTGTCCATGCTTCACATCCATATAAAAGTACAGGTACCATGCAGCACTTCAACACTCTTTTTCTCGTTTCACTTGATATCTTTTTATTGGTCAGTATGTTTTTCATCTTGCAAAAGGTACCTTTGCCATGGAAATTCTTGTTCTAATCTCTTCAAGGCATGCCCATCAGATGTTATGACTGTTACGAGATAGCTGTACCGATTCACTTGTTTAAGAATAAGCCCATTTCCTTGTATTTTGCATTGTGGTATTTCTTTCTTCGTAGTGACGACAATAATCTGTGTCGTCTTACAATTCAATTGTAACCCTAGTTGTTCACTGTGTGCAACAACCGCATCTACTAAATTTTTCAGGTCCTGTTCATTGTCTGCAATCATGATTGTGTCATCTGCATAGCTAATGTTATTGATGTATCTTCCCCCAGTGTTGATTTCTTCTATATCTTCTATATTTCTGAATTTTTTTTTCTAGGTGCATACGATTTGAAAGCAGACTGCCTTGCGTTGATTTCAATGGTTTGAGCGTCGGTCGTGCAGAAAGCGATGACAAGCTAATGAATGTAAAAATGTCCTTGTAGATATCAAACAGCTAGACAGTGATGATGTTGATTGCCACGTCCTGTAAAGGAGTAGAGACTATATATTAGCAGTACTTAACAAAATACATAGTTAAAATATAAATAAAATTAGGTGAACTGCGGTAAAGCTGTGGAAATGTAAAAAAATATAAAATAACATAAAGTAATGCAGCTTTACAAAACACAATTACGGAAAAACAACCTGACATTGCCGCGACCAGCCTTCATTAGCAAACAAATACATACACAAAACACAATATATATTCACAGAGAAGACCCTCCAGTGACTACATTAAGGCATAAGAGAGGGATGAGAAGAATAAAAAGATGAAAACATGATAACCTACTGTGGCTTTGTGAAGTTTTAAGAACATCACATTGTGAAGGCCTGAATGCATGGAGGAATAGGTGACCGGTCTTTATCTCCCGTAGCCACCGACGAGAGCTGATAATAATCCCACCTCCGACTGCACTCACAACTTTGTCAGTGTAACGTTACTGGCAGTTACACCCTTCAATAGATAGACTGCACAAGGCAAGAGGAGTTTTCATAGCACTGGGAACTTTGTGGAATTCAAATGAAGCTACACTTAGCATTAAGCTTAGAATTGTCAACTATAATGCGAGATCAGAACAAACGAGAACAAATATAAGAATTACAAATATAATCTACTCATGCTCTGTTGGTCATGTTTCTGGGTCTATGCCCTGTTGGTCGAGTTTCTAGGACTAGACCCTTTTGGTCGAGTTTCTGGGACTAGGCCTTGGTGGTCGGGTTTCTGCTACCAGTCTGTGTTAGTGGTGGGTACCCTTGATATAGTCTATCCTTGAAATGTATGGTATGTTGCTCTAGCGACTATGTGATCTACTGAAACACATCCGGGTGGCGTTCTTGCTCTCGACGTGTCGAGACATTCCAGCCAATATGGTGGATAGGCAAGGGAAGAACTTGGGGAATTTATAGTCTCCGGACACGGTTTACTTGGGCATTTATCCTATGTTTGGACTTGGTGGATCTAGTTCCTCTGTACAACTACTCAGTTAAATGCAAGGTGCAACACTGGGAGTTGTGAGTTTCATTCGAAATTGTTTTTGTTGTGTCAACAATGAATATGATGAAATGTAGCTTCTGAAAATTGTGGACGCAATTCAGACGGCTGATTTCTGCAATAATGCGTGTGCAGGCTGCTTGTCATTGTTAGACGTATATCTATTCGGTATAGAACTGTATATTCAAGTGAAAGAATATGCTAGCTAGAATGCGCTAGCGATTTGGCTTGTCGTACCTATGGCTTTTGTTGCGAGTTCACATGGAGAAAAGATTAGCATTTCGTGTGATTTTTTTGCCGGCACGGGAATGGAGCAATTGTGGGGCGACCCGTTGTGGGGAAGTTTGAACCGCACAACAACGACAAAGACGTGTCGGATCCGTGGTGTAACCTAATTACAAACTAGTGAAGACTCGATAGCCGGACGTGATTTCCGTTGCCACCCAGATTTACTATCTCACCTGGACAATATCAGAGTACATTCCCCTGGCAGATTTGCGACCTCTTGACCCGGCCGGAACACTCTGATGGCGGCAGGGACACTATACAAATGACGATCACTTTGTTTGCTCGGACAGACAGTGTATACAATCTTTGACAAGATGAAGAAAAGCCACAAGAGAATAATTTGTATAATTAAAAATGGAGGAAGTTATCAGTCTCTTCTTCAAGCGTCGTGTGAACTGGCGTTGGCGATCACATCTCTAGCTTAGTTACAGTTAAATAAATAATTCTCATTACTGCACTTCATGGACATCTGTAGAGTGTACTCAGTGTGCATCCATCATCTTTATCATTATCATTTAGCAGAACGTCGCTCTCAGCACGACCTTCCCAAAAGCCTCTCGATCTCTTGTCAATTCTTCTGCCTCATGCAAACTATTCGTGCATCCTCGTATATTCTCAAGCATCATCATGCATTATCGTGAATCCTCATCCATCACCATGCTTCCTCGTGCATCCTCAATCATCCTCAAATATCATCATGCATCAGCATGCATTCTCAATCATCTGCATGCTTCCTTGTCCGCCCTCATACTCCCCCGTGCACCCTCATGCTTCCTCAAGCATTCTCATACACCCTC
The DNA here is from genome assembly GCA_014155875.1 of Cepaea nemoralis. Taxonomy (NCBI): domain Eukaryota; kingdom Metazoa; phylum Mollusca; class Gastropoda; order Stylommatophora; family Helicidae; genus Cepaea; species Cepaea nemoralis. The sequence goes on along the minus strand of JACEFZ010000276.1, from coordinate 72,425 downwards.
AAGCATCCTCATGCTTCCTCGTGCATACTTGTGCACCTTCGTGCATCATCATGCATCCTCATGCTTCCTCGTGCATCCTAGTGCATAATCATGCTTCCTCAACCATCCTCAAGCATCCTCATGCTTCCTCGTGTATCCTCGTGCATCCTCATGCTTCCTCAAGCATCCTAATGCATCCTAAAACATCCTCATGCTTCCTCGTGCATTGTCGTGCATCTTCATGCTTCCTCGTGCATCCTCGTGCATTCTCGTGCATCATCATGCTTCCTCATGCATCCTCATGCTTCCTCGCGCGTCCTCATACTTCCTCGAGCATCCTCGTGCATCTTCAAGCATCCTAAAGCATCCTAAGACATTATCATGTATCCTAAAACATCCTCGTGCATCCTCATACTTCCTCGTGCATCCTCGTGCATCCTCATGCTTCCTCGTGCATCCTCGTGCATCCTCCTGCTTCCTCGTGCATCCTCATACTTCCTCGTGCATCCTCATGCTTCTTCATGCATCCTCATGCTTCCTCGTGCATCCTCGTGCTTCCTCGTGCATCCTCATGCTTCCTCGTGCTTCTTCATGCATCCTCATGCTTCCTCGTGCTTCCTCGTGCATCCTCATGCTTCCTCGTGCATCCTCGTGCATCCTCGTGCTTCTTCATGCATCCTCATGCTTCCTCGTGCTTCCTCGTGCTTCCTCGTGCATCCTCGTGCATCCTCATGCTTCCTCGTGCTTCCTCGTGCATCCTCATGCTTCCTCGTGCATCCTCGTGCATCCCCATGCTTCCTCGTGCATCCTCATGCATCATCGTGCATCCTCATACTTCCTCGTGCATCCTCATACTTCCTCGTGCATCCTCATGCTTCTTCATGCATCATCATGCTTCCTCGTGCTTCCTCGTGCTTCCTCGAGCATCCTCGTGCATCCTCGTGCTTCCTCGTGCATCCTCATGCTTCCTCGTGCTTCCTTGTGCATCCTCATGCTTCCTCGTGCATCCCCATGTTTCCTCGTGCATCCTCATGCATCATCGTGCATCCTTATGCACCCTCAAGCATCATCAAGCATCCTCAAGCATCCCCAAGCATCCTCAAGCATCCTCAAGCATCCCCAACCATCCTCAAGCATCCTCAAGCATCCTCAAGCATCCTCAAGCATCCCCAAGCATCCTGAAGCATCCTCATACCCGGTGTGTCTGCAATGTCCTGTTTCCATCTTCGTGCTGATAGGCCCCTGGCTCTTCCCCCAGAAAGCACGCCTCCCATCAATTCTGTGCATGCAATTCCTGACGTTTAAAACGGTCAAAGTATTTCAGTTTCCGGTTCATGATGCTGTTTATGATGCAGTTTTCTCCCATACTCAGATCTTGTGGAATGTCTGCACTTTCGTCTCCTTGGTCCATGATTTCTGTAACATTTAAGCTCACAAGTCTAAAGTTGTCTTCTTTAGTGATTGTGAATTGGTCCATGATTCAGTTCCATATTTGACAAGAGGAAGGATGTATGTTCTAAAATATTTCCCCCTTTTTTTTAAACTGGCTACTGTTGTGCCATGGGTTCTTATTATTGTTTAGCCTCACTTTGCTATCGCTAACCTTTGCTGTCAGTGGATATTATGTTTGTCTTGCTTGAGTTCAGGACACAAATTAATTTATTCATTGCCTCTCTCGGCAGAAAGAATTAACTCTTACTTATTTTAGAGTATCTGAGAGGAGGTGTCATCTGCACATCTAGAGGTCTGGAATTGCATTTCCACTAGTTACGAACGGACCAAAATTGTCTCTGGTTTCATTGTTTTGGCCGTGTATCATTACCATCCATCCATCCATCCATCCATCCATTCATCCATCCATCCATCCATCCACCCATCCATCCATCCATCCATCCATCCATCCATCCATCCATCATGTGCCATGCTCTTCCCTTCGATCTTGCCAGTTGTCACCAAGTTCTCCAATTCATTTCTTCTCATACCATGCCCAAAATATTTTGACTGCCTACGTCTAAAGTCTCTAATCAGATTACGATCTTGATTTGTTTCTTGAAGGACTTGTTCATTGGTTTTTCTGTCTGTCCATGTATTCTTTGCATTTTCTTCAGAATCCACATTTCCACAGCCATCATATATTTTTCAGCTTGCGTGCTCATTGTCCACGCTTCACATCCATACAAAAGTACAGATTCTATGTGACATTTCAACAATCTTTTTCTCGTTTGGATTGATATCTTTTTATTGTTCAGTATATTTTTCATTTTGCAAAAGGCTACCTTCGCTATGACAATACTCGTTCTGATCTCTTCAAGGTATCTCGCATCTGATTTTATGACTATTCCGAGATAATTGTACCGATTCACTTGTTAAAGAACATATCCATTTACTTGTATATTAAATTGTTGTATTTCGTTCTTCCCAGTGACGACCATAATGTGTGTCTTCTTACAATTAAATTCTAACCCTAGTTGTTCACTGTGTGCAACAACCGCACCTACTAAATGTTTTAGATCCTATTCAATGTCTGCAATCAAGAATGTATCATCTGCATATCTAATGTTATTGATGTATCGTCCCCCAATGATGATTCCTTCCATATCTTCTATATTTCTGAAAATATTATCACTGTAAAGGAAAAAAAGGAACTGGAAACTTTACACATCGCTGTCTTACACCTCCTTTAATAGGCTGATATTGACCTACTTCATTATCAATATCAGCCTATTAAAGGAGGTGTGAGACAGCGGTGTGTAAAGTCTCCAGATCGGTAATTTACGGGGTATATGAGCCGGCCGCTCAGAAAGCAATGGCAAACTACTGAGCGTAATCTTGCCAAGAAATCAACATACAGCTGAAAGATGCTGGTGTTGACAGCGATGTCCTGTAAAGGATATGAAAAAAAAAACAAAAAAAAACATTGAAAATATTTTCAGAAATATAGAAGATATGGAAGGAATCATCATTGGGGGACGATACATCAATAACATTAGATATGCAGATGATACATTCTTGATTGCAGACAATGAATAGGATCTGAAAATATATACACTATTATATACACACTCACAGATATATGATATATACACGCTGTAACGCCAGTCTGCATGCCATGTCTGCTGTTTGTCGGCGCAGGAGATTCTGAGGGAAGTCGTGATAAACAATTGCCCTAAATGTATCAGATACCGGCCATGTAAAGTGATGACAATTTACACACAAATACTACAATGGGTGTTGAATACAAACATGCATTTATTATCATTGCCATCGCTCTGAATAGTCCATAATAATATTAAATGATCATCGCTGGATTGACACGAAAAACTGCTATTTCCCGCCATTTAAATATCCCTTTACAACATCATAGCATGCAGTCTTCGTCATTTCAGTGTGGGGTGTTGACTATGACCTATATAGTCAACAATTCCACAGTGCGCGTACAAATGGATGCTCAGTTTAATTATTTATAGGGCTGCGGAAATTAACGAATAATTAATCGATTAATCATTAATGTTTTTTAACGATTATTTTTTTTTTTTTAAAACGATTAATCGAAAACTTTTCTCCCATCACTTATACAAATGAACCGGATGTCGAAAAATCTTCGGACATTTTAAACATAGTGATGCAAACACAACCGAATTGCAAAATTGTACTGAGTCCCATTGTGTAAGCTGCAGCAAAATGTACCAACAAGATGAAACAGTATGTTTATTATGCTACAGAGTCTTCTACAGGTCAGAGAAGCTTTAACTGTCTACATGTCAGATTAAAAGAAGCAATACAAAGATCCAAACTGTCAGATTCAGATTGGGAGAAGATTTCGAAATATTCGAAATATGTCAAAGGTTTGGACTTATTCTGTCAGACCATGGTCTTGCTTGGCGGTCAAGATTATGTTTCATGTAACTGTGTATTGCCACTGCTATCATCGTTGACAAAGCATGTGACTGTACACGATGATAATCCGGGCTTCTTCTTCAGCGTTCCGAGCCATTGAGGTTCTTTGCTGCAGATACAATCCGTCTCCATTCGTCTCTCTGGTGGACCTTCTCTTGCCAGTCGTTGATTCCAAGTGCTTGTAGGTCTGTATATGTATTATCTCTCCACCGTCTTCTTGGTCTACCTCGGGGTCTACTGTCATTTATTTCCTGAGTGTAAGCGAGTTTTGTTTCCCTATTATCTTCCATTCTTTCTATATGCCCCAGCCCTTGTAGTCTATTAGCCTTCATGATACCAGTGATTAGCGGGCACTTAAACAGATCATAAATGTCTTCGTTACTTCTTCTTTTCCACTCTCCATTTTGTGTATCCCTAATGGGCCCAAAGATGCGTCTTAAAATGTTGTTCTCAAAGGTTTGTAACAAGGCTTCGTCTCCTTTCGTTGTACTCCAGGTTTCAGAGCCGTACAGCACAACTGGTCTGATCAGTGTTTTGTATATTGTGATTTTGGTGTTACGAGATAGCGCATTTGATTTTAGAAGATGTTGTAGTGCATAGTATATCTTATTTCCAGAATTGATTCTAGTTTGTATTTCTTCCCTTATGATGTTGGAGCAGTTGAAGATTGTACCCAGGTATTTGGATGTTTCCGTTCTTTTAATGGCCATATTATCTATTTGTATATGGCCAGAGTTTCTAGCCATTCCGTCTCTTGAAATTACCATATATTCTGTCTTATCTTGGTTGATAACCAGCCCCATCTGTTTGGCTTTTTCCTTTAAGTGAGTCAATATTTCCAATGTCTTTTGTTCACTTTGCTCTATAATATCTATATCATCTGCATAACCAAGCAGCTTGGATGTTCCTCCAATATCACATTCCTCCTGTACCTTCCTTACAACTTTCTCTAGAGCCAGATTGAAGAGTAGCGGCGATAGTGCATCACCCTGTTTCAAGCCAGATGTTATTTGGAAAGGGTCTGATTTCCTGCCTTTATATGTTACTATATTATAAGTATCTTCCATGCATAGTCTGGTCATGTTGATTAACTTCCTTGGTATTCCAAATTCCTGCATAGCATTCCATAGACTATTCCTATGGACACTATCATAAGCCTCTTTTTAAAATCCACAAAAAATGTTATGGAGATCTCTTTTATATTCCCAATTTTTCTCAGCTATTTGTCGTAAGATAAATATCTGATCTATTGTTGATCTATTTTGTCTAAAACCCGCCTGGTAGTCACCTAATATGTCTTCTGAATATGGTTTTAGTCTATTTAGTAATACCGCAGATAGTATCTTATAGCTTGTGGACAGTAGTGATATTCCTCTATAATATTAACATTGGAACTTGTCTCCTTTCTTAAAGATAGGTATCAATAATGACTCTTTCCAGTCATGGGGTAATTCTTCTGTCCTCCAGATTTTTATTATTAGTTCGTATAGCTTTAGATGTAATGAATGGCCACCTGCCTTTATAAATTCAGCAGCAATTCTTTTTCTTCTTCTTCGTTCATCCGGAGTTTTTTTTCGGATGTGATTGCGTTGTGCCTGTTTACAGCAGAGCTGCGTTCTTGCGCCGTTAGGCCGACACATCCGACTTCTGCGGGCATTTGTTGACCGGGTTAACCTTTCCGGGGGTTTCTTAGGACGTTTGACTCTCACTGGTGTGGTGTTATCTCCCATCCTAGCTGGCCCATATAGAACAGCCAAAGAAATCCTGGTCAGCCCTCAAGGGAAGGCAGGGGCAGACCATGTGCATTCCCCGCCATCCAAGGAGGCTTCCATAATTGCAGAGCCAACACACAGCGCTCTGGTACTGGGCTCACCCAAGGAATCGTCACGTCCTGCACATGGCTGCTTAGCCTCACTTCCGTATATTGGGCCTTCCGTTCACCATAGGCTGTTCTTCCGGAAACCAGAAGAATGCAGTGTGCAGATGACATCCACACAGTGAGCTTTCGACTCGGACTTTCCACGTAATGGATTTGCTATCCGAGCAATATTCCATTTCGTGCCACTAGGACACTTTTTCCACCTTATTTGAAGCCCACACAGTGAGCTTTTGATTCGGACTTTCCACGTAATGGATTTGCTATCCAAGCAATATTCCATTTCGTGCCACTAGAACACTTTTTCCACCTTTTATGAAGCTCACACAGTGAGCTTTTGATTCGGACTTTCCACGTAATGGATTTGCTATCCGAGCAATATTCCATTTCATGCTTCTAGGAGGCTTTTGTAACCGACATACCTGTGGTATGAAGTGTGGCAGTCTGAATACTTCTTCATACACCTTTAAATGTCAACCTGTATGTAGTTAAAGTAAGCTGCGGTCAACTTCAGCAGCAATTCCATCAGTCCCAGTTGCCTTATTGTTTTTAAGTCGTGTGATTACATATATGGTTTCTTCAAATGTAGGTTCTTCAATTTGTGGTTCTGTCGTTTCCTCCTTTACAGTGTCGTCCCTGGAGTGAAGAGAGTCGACACTCACATTATAATATTTTTTTTCCCTCAATATTCTGGAGAATCCACCAGCTTCCGTCCAACACACTCCATCAGCCTATGGACACCTTTTCCTATCACTCTCTCACTGTCGTACTATGCCCCCTCTCATACTTCCCAACGCAACATACTCAACAACTCTTGCTTCTAGAAATTAATAAAGATTAATTTATTAAAAAAAAAGTGTAACGTGTATGAGACGTGTATGCGAAGAAAATGTGTGACGTGTTCTATAAAATGTGTAGAATCGGACTCTCAGACCACAACCCAGTCAGCTAATCCCAGCAAGGATAGACCACAGCACGTTACGTCAGAACATGTACATCTCACCCAGTGCCGAAACCATCTTGCCGGATACTGCTTTGCCTCTGTAGACCTCTGGTAATCCAATTTCATGATCATCCGAAATAGACACCAGTGGTATTAACAGTTAATCATGGACCGGTTGCACCCTACACAATGTCCGTTCCTATCGTTCCTTAAAAAAACTGCACAAGTCCTTTGTAGTGTGTACACAGTCATTAATGTTAATTGTTAATGTGATTGATCCTCACTCGTGTCCATCTAGCCTCACGTATCATGTCTTGTGTTCTATTACACGAGATTATATCACACTAGGTAACTATTATAATTAATGTTCTCAGTTAGTTACTACTGTCTGATGCTGTGTGGTGCATCAGTAATCATCACTCTCTTTGGTGAATCAACTTCCTTCTAGCTTTAGTTACGTTCTGTATGCAACTTTATTGATTGTTGAACTGGTGTTCTTCCGAATGGGATTTGATTCTTTCCCAAAAACTTGTTGAGTTTCCTTGGATCTGGTAGGGAACCTAGGATAGAAACAACACATCTGGTGATAGTACTAGTCACTGATCCTTTCGGCTGAGTGTAAGCCTATCGCCTTGCTTAATGATCTTTAGCTAACTAGACTTAGTCATAGAGCAGATTAGCTACCCACCTAGAGCCGAATCAGGCTATGACAAAGAAAGACCCATACAGAGTGCAAAACCCCAGCGGGCAAGTTCCCCGTCTCCCAATTATCCATCAGTACTCTATTCTTAACTAGCAGAGCTAATATCACTATTCTACTCTAACTAGTTTCCACTAACAGTGCTAATCATCACACTATAGTTTAACAAGGCCACAGTCTATATTAATTTGAACGAATATATTATAATAGGTTATACCTTACAGCCCTGCAGTTTACACTAAATTACATCTAATGGTAGCCATACAGGCTCGTGTAAACTAAATCAAATATCTCCTTCACACGTTAGATGTTCTAACTGCTGCAGTGACAAGCATGTCTGCCTAAATCCACATTTTCAAGTTCCCCTAGTTGGCCCCAACTCGGGTTTATATGGCAAACTACCAAAGTTGGCCACGCGACGTTATCCTTTATGCCCCCACACAGGTGGCACATTGGCAGATCATCCCCTGTCAGGGATCCATCCCCCCTCTGGCTCCCTCAATGTTAGATTTGTCATCACTGGTTTAGACATCCAAAACAATCTAGAGAGTTACTGTCGAGTTCCAACAAAGAGTTTCGATACCAAGCTGCCAATCATGGTTTTCCAAACAAGCTTACATTGTGCACGTGACGTTGTTCATGTCCGGCAGGTGTTCCACTGTTTTCAATAACAAGCCCTCAACTTTCTGTCATGTGGTGACAGTCAAAACCTCCATTCCGTCTGATGTCCGGAACTATAGATGACAAACGGAACCATTCCATATCCTGAGCGGGCAATTATATGTGATTTTAACTGTTATGAACTGCCAACGCGTTGTATCCCTTCCTTCTCACTCACCACCAAATGTGTATATGGGCTGACCCGATGTAACCCGTGCAGCTGTGTTTACTCTGTTAGTACGACTGTTGTGGCCTAGAAAATATACGCCAAGCAAACGTCGGTATTATTATCTGGTTAACTCATGGCGATCTCGTGACAGGTTAACATGTCAGAACCTCTTCCTGTAGGAAAGTGTTACTTGGAGCTTCACAATTTAGTAATTCAACAAAATATTCTTTCCATGTGTTGCACATGTCCTCATTGGTATTTATCATATTCCCATTTTTGTCTTTTAAACCATATGTGTTTTGTTGGTACCCTCGTTTAATTGACTTCAGTTCTTTAAAAAACTTTCTGGATTCATTTTTCTGGTGATTAGTTTCCATATATTTGATTATATTACTCATATAGTCTCGCTTCTGTTGTCGGACTATTTTTGTAGCCTCTTTACATTCATTTCTATAATGCTCTTCCTTTTGGATGTTGTTGATGTCATTTAACCATAAATGTTTGGCATTCTTTTTCTTAATGACTGCTTCTTCACATTTTTGATTGAATCATCTGTTCTTTCTATGCGCGGTTAACACACCGAGACATTCTTCTGCGGTAGATTGAATTGTATTCTTGATGTTCAACCAAGTTTGGTCAACGCTTTCCTCCAAAGGGTTTTGCAGAGTTTCAAGTTTACATTTGATTTCATCTGTAAATTTCTCTTTGACTGTAATTTCTTGTAGTTTTTCTCTGTTATATGTTGGGTGTAATCTTTGTAATTTAGTATAGAAAGCTCTCTTAAGTTTTATTTAAAATTTTTCTCCAACGAGGAAGTGGTCACTGTGGCACTCAGCTCCTCTATAACTTCTAACTTGCTGTATGTTTGATGCATTTCTGTTGTTAATTAAAATGTTATCTATTTGATTATAGGTTCTCTTGTCACATCATTTCCAAGTTTGTTTGTGTATATCCTTTCTTTGTAGTCTGGTACTGCTAATCTGAAGTCCTTTGGCTTTTGCCAGGTTGATGACTCTCCATCCACTATCATTTGAAGTTGTATGTAGGCTTTCCATACCGGCCACTTTTTTATTAGTTTGCTCTCTACCTATTTTTGCACTGAAGTCTCCCAGCACAATCAGGATGTCCTGTTTGGGGGTTTCTTCTATGACATCTTCCAGATCATTATAAAAGTCTTCTTTAATATAATCTTCTTTCTCTTCAGTAGGTGCATGTACATTAATCATCGTTATATTTTTCCATTTACCTTTTATTCGTAATTTACTAATCCTGTCATTAACAGCTTTAAAGTTTAAAACATTCCCCCTAACTCTTTTTTGATGACAAATCCTGTTCCTAATTCATGTTTATTTTGGGTGTTTCCTCCATCTATTATAATCATTCCATTTTGCTCTAAAGTACTCTCTCCTGGCCACCTTATTTCTTGAATTGCTGTTATATCCATTTGATATTCAACCAGCTCGCGGGTTAGTTCTTCAGCCGCTCCAGCTCGATATAGTGTCCGTACATCCCATGTTCCAAATCTCAAAAGTCCTTTAGCGTTCCAATGTCGTTGTCCAGATAAGTCAGTCCGAAATCGAGGCTCATGTATCTGTTTCGTAACAAAAAAGTTTTTTTTTTTTTACAAAGGTGGGGATGTTAACCCCACGCTTAACCCCCAACCTGGAGGACGAGGGTGTTTCTCTTTGTCTGTTCTCTACCCTTTGACCTGTCCGGCTTGGGAGGCCCTGCTGGTAGCTACGCTATCGCCGGCATAGCTCTCAGGGTCATTGAGAAACTCAAGCTCCCCCACCACGACAAGGTGGAAACACCATCGGGGGAGGATGATCCGGGCTACATAGCTAAATTTAAGGCAGCACCTATTAATGACTTCAGTGAACGTATAGCTGGATGACAAGTATTGAAATACTACAGATTACAACAGCACTTGATCCACACTACAAATACCTAAAGTGTTTGTCAAACGATGCAAGAGAACGTACTTGGTCACGTATTGAACAACAAATATCAGTTCATGTTCAAGATGAGCAGATGGAGACTGCTGCGACGAATGATACTGACATTGACAATGAAACTATATGTAAACCAAATGAAGAAAGTATTAGGCTAATTGAGTCTGAAATGGAGAAGAAAGTTGCTGAATCGGTGGACCCTTTACAGTGGTGGAAACTTAATAACATCGATATCCAAAATTGACATTCTTTGCCAAGACCATTCTGTGCATATCGGCTACCTCAGTTCCATGTGAACGATTGTTCAGCTCTGCTGGTTATATTGTTAACTAGCTGACCCGGCTCGGCTTCACCCAGCCCCTGGCGGGGATCTGTCTGTCTGTCTGTCTGTCTATCTGTCTGTCTGTCTGTCTGTCTGTCTGTCTGTCTGTCTGTCCCGGCCCGGCTTCACCCAGTCCCTGGTGGGGAGCATCTCATTTAATTCATATAAGTAGTCATATAAGCTCCCGTTCCAGGTCTGTCTGTCTGTCTGTCTGTCTGTCTGTCTGTCTGTCTGTCTGTCTGTCTGTCTGTCTGTCTCTTTGTTTGTCTGTCTGTCTGTCTGACCCGGCCCGGCTTCACCCAGTCCCTGGTGGGGAGCATCTCATTTAATTCATATAAGTAGTCATATAAGCTCCCGTTCCCGTCTGTCTGTCTGTCTGTCTGTCTGTCTGTCTGTCTGTCTGTCTGACCCGGCCCGGCTTCACCCAGTCCCAGGTGGGGAGCATCTCATTTAATTCATATAAGTAGTCATATAAGTTCCCGTTCCCGTCTGTCTGTCTGTCTGTCTGTCTGTCTGTCTGTCTGTCTGTCTGTCTGTCTGACCCGGCCCGGCTTCACCCAGTCCCTGGTGGGGAGCATCTCATTTAATTCATATAGTCATATAAGCTCCCGTTCGCGTCTGTCTGTCTGTCTGTCTGTCTGTCTGTCTGTCTGTCTGTCTGTCTGTCTGTCTGTCTGTCTGTCTGTCTGTCTGTCTGTCTGTCTGTCTGTCTGTCTGTCTGTCTGTCTGTCTGTCTGTCCCGGCCCGGGGAGCGTCTCATTAAATTCATATAAAAAAAACAAAAATTACTTAAGAATGTCCTTCTACACACCTTCCATTATTTTTTAATGAAAACTGGTTTTAATCACCTACATGACTGTAGATAACTTCTTTAAACATAAAAAGATGAGTTAGAAAATTTTCACTATTTAAATAGATGCATTATTTTTATGAAAACTTTGAAAATGCCTTAAAGATTATATCATTATTTATTATAACACTTATCCCTGTAAATAACTGTAGACAAAGAGTTTATAAATCTTTGAAAACAATGCAACAATCTATATATAAAATATGTAGCAATGCTATTAAAAGTTATGCCCCTTGAAATAACTTTTCTTAAGTTAAGTCCCCTCGTTATATATAAATGATAATGTAAATTTAAATATTAAATGTTAGTAAGTAAATAGCTGATTGTACACTAACAAACTATGTCAGTTGGCTGCACGAGAAGAAAAAGACTACATGTAGAAAATTTCATCTCAATCGGATGGACCATTATCGAACGCATCAAATACATCCCTACACACATACATACATCGTCTTATATATATATATATATATATATATATATATATATATATATATATATATATATATATATATATATATATATATATATATATATATATATATATATATATATATAAAACAGAGTGTATGTGGCTTTGTTTGTGTGTTTGTGGGTATTTATGTATTTGATGCGTTCGATAACGGTACATCCGATTGAGATGAAATTTTCTACACGTCTTCCTTTCATTCCTGTGCAACCGACTATAATAGTTTCTTAGTGTAAAATCTTCTACTTATTTAATAACATTTACTTTTCCATTTTCATTATATAATGTCTATATAGCAGGGGGACTTCACTCTAGAAAAGTTACTTCAAGGGGCATAACTTTTAATAACATTTCTATATACTTTATAGTCATATTGTTGGACTTACTTGCACTATTGTTAAACTCTTTGTCTATAGTTATTTTCAGGCATATGAGTTATAATAAATAATGATATAATCTTTAAGGCATTTTCAAAGTTTGCATAAAAATAATGCATAATGCATAACATTGTAACCCATCTTTTTCTGCTTACAGAACTTATCAACTGTCATGTCGTTGATTAAAAACAGTTTTCATTAAAAATAATGAATGGTGTGTGGAAGGACATTCTTTTAAGTTACTGTTTACATGCGAAACCACGCCGGGTCAGATAGATAGACAGACAGACAGATAGTCGGGAACGGAAGCTTATTTGACTACTTATATGAATGAATTAAATGACATGCTCCCCACCAGGGACTGGGTGAAGCCGGGCCGGGTCAGACAGACAGACAGATAAACAGACAGTCGGGAACGGGAGAGCTTATATGACTACGTATATGAATTAAATGAGATGCTCCCCACCAGGGACTGGGTGAAGCCGGGCCGGGACAGACAGACAGACAGATAGACAGACAAACAGATAGTCGGGAACGGGAGACCTTATATGACTACGTATATGAATTAAATGAGATGGCCTCCACCAAGGACTGGGTGAAGCCGGGCCGGGTCAGCCAGACAGACAGACAGACAGACAGACAAACAAGCAGACAGACAGACTGATAGATAGATAGATCCCCTCCAGGGCTTGGGCGAAGCAGGGCCGGGTCAGCTAGTATATATATATATATATATAAGACGCACTCGTCACTTGAACCAAATACTGTCAACATACGAGTATGTTTGGCGGGCTCCCTGGTCGATGGGTTAGCAGCTTTCTCCGTAACCCCGAATACTCTCGTGGTTGACGTGAGCGCACGAGAATTGGAAGCGGTTTGAGTTGCGTCAGTGACTTGTGAGAGTATGGAGCCGGTCGCTCAGAAAGTCGTGGCGTGCTGATGAGCGTAATCTAGCTTAGGAATCAACATACAGCTGAAAGATGCAATATCCTGAAACAGGATGGAAACGCGGAAAAAAATATTCGTCTGTTTGCATAGTTGGTTATTAGATGACATATGAACAAGACAATCCAGTGTTATTTCGAATTTTGACAAATAAGACTATAATGTGAGTTATGTGACTGTAAATGTTTTGCTTTAATCGAAATTACCGATTAAGTAATCGTTAATTTTTCAAATGTTAACTATTAAATTTAAATTAATCGGTCGCAGCCCTAATTATTTATACCATATCAATAGCCAAAGTCTATATAAAACGGAATTTACGAGCCTACTTACGTCTTAAAAAGACAGTCTCTTTATCTCCGTTAGAAGAAAATTTGAAAAGCCAAGATGTAAACATTCGTAGAGAATGGAGCGAACAACAATACTCGGTTGTCGGTTTCTGTTTTAATGCGATCTTGAAATAATCGGGGAATTTAACGTCACGAGTACTCTATATATCCTTAAATGGAGGACACAATAACAAGAAAACGAAAATCGTTGCAAAAACATCTCTGGTAAAGTTCGGCAACACTAAAACTTAGTGCCTAGGATATGCGAACAAAAAAAAAGTTTGTTATTGCTTTCTGACAGACCGATTTTCATGCCATCGAAATTAATGCAACTATCATCAATAATATAATATACCAACAACAGAGTCAACAATTGTGCGCACACACTCGCGCGCACGCGAGCGCAAAGATACAATGAAAGTTGGAATCAAAATAACACAAATGATTATCATGGTATGTCATATGGTTTTTGCCCAACAGCAATGATGATGACTATTCATTTCATCCAGTTGGGTTGACAGATTGCAGCGGTGAGTTCTAAGACGGCTGGTAATGCCTATTTTGACTCGAAATATTCTTTGGCAATATGGGCAAGGAGTGCTTGACGTTCCAGGGGGATCTCTTGCAGTAATTTTTTTTATTCCGCCTTTTTTCGTTTTACAGCTCTTGCTGTCATGTTTGCTTAACAATAGACTACACCCTTGTGTAATGATGTACGCCACAAATTTCGATCTTTGGCAGCAGTCCCCCCAAGTGTCGTGATGAATTCCAAAAGCTTTCAGTGAGATTATGTCATTTACTACCGAGAGATTGTCCTACATTTGAAACTGAGCAACCAGGCAATTCCATGCTGGCCAGGAGCGTCGCTAGATTGTCGCAGGTGCAATGCAATAAATGTGTCGCTAGGAAAGCCATATCAACAAATGTGTCTCTAGGAAAGCCATATTAACAGATGTGTCTCCACGAAAGCCACATCAACATGTGCTAATTGACAGTAATAAAACTACATGTCAGCCAACAATGGCAAGAAAGCAATGCAGCAACTGAAAATGTCGTAAACGTTGAATTGAATATCTTGGCTCCGCAAGCAACAACACTGGGGAATCTCCAAAATAAGTCAAACGTAGATTGGCAATGCCGAGATTAAACGTATTAACTGATTCAGTGACATGGGATGATTAATTGTCTTAAGCGACCTCCCGTATCTGCCATAGGTTTATATATAACCGAAATGTTGTCATTGTGTTATAATATAACATTAAGGTCGCTTGTTCATAAACATCCGGCGTACTGATGCCGAGGTAACGGGTTCAACTCCTACACTTGTAAGATGGGCTACAATGTTTACTTGTTGACATGGGGACGTAATTTACAAGTACCTCTGAAGTCGGAGTGGGTGTGCCTAATGGCGATGGACACTAATAATAAGGAAAGCTAATCCAGGAGCAAAATTCAGTACAATGCTAGTAGAAGTAGAGTGTATGGTATACGCTTGAGTTCAAAGCGAACGAGAGCAAAAAAAAAAAAAAAACCTAGATGAAGGAAAACGGGAATTTATGACTTAAAACTGTTAATATGGGAGCAGATATGTTATATTATAAAGTAATTACAACATTTCGGTGATATATAACCCAGTGGCAGATACGAGAAATCTCTTAAGACGATTAATCATCCCATGGCATTTAATCATTTTGTTTAGATTCCCACCTCGATGAGATTCGAACACGTGACACCCGCGCCGACAGCCAAGCCTGCTAGCCACCTCACTATCGCTGCTCCCAGATAACAGAAAGCCATATTTCTTTGTCAGGATTTTATTCAGGCTTTAATGGTTCCTCTTTTGTGTGTGTGTTTTCTTCTTTCACCTGTAACTCTTAAAATACTGACCAAGAGAATGGCCTGCCAGGCTGGCGTGACATGAAAAGATATTTGGATGGGAATTGTTAGCTGGCAAGTGTTTTGTGGGGATGTTTTGCCGTTAGAAAATCCGGGCCTCTTAATATGCAGTCAGTGACACGTGACGTTTCAATGACATTCTTATCTTCTTCTTTATGTGTGAACAGACCATTAAAAAACTCTCTCTCTCTCTCTCTCTCTCTCTCTCTCTCTCTCTCCTCTCTCTCTCTCTCTGTCCATCTCTCTCTCTCTCTCTCTCTGTCCATCTCTCTCTCTCTCTCTCTCTGTCCATCTCTCTCTCTCTCTCTCTCTGTCCATCTCTCTCTCTCTCTCTCTCTCTGTCCATCTCTCTCTCTCTCTCTGTCCATCTCTCTCTCTCTCTCTCTCTCTCTGTCCATCTCTCTCTCTGTCCATCTCTCTCTCTGTCCATCTCTCTCTCTGTCCATCTCTCTCTCTCTCTCTCTCTCTATGCCAGTCTTGCCACTGTTTCTCTTTTCTGTCAGTTTCATCGTTATTTCTCTATTCCATCCATCTTCCAGTTTTTTTTTCTAAGTTCCGTCATTCTCCCAGATTGTTTCTCTGTTCCGCCAATCCTCAACTTCTTTCTCTGTTCTATAAGTTTTCCGGTTCTTACTCTGTTCTGTCAGTCTTCCAGTTCGTTCTCTGTTCTGTCAATTTCACAATCATCCAATTGGCTAAAGCCGAAAAGCAGTTGGATCAATAACTGGTGCACGTAAACTGTGAACATGAACACAGGAAACTGTAAACATCATCGTTGGAAACTGTGAACATCAACATTTGAAACTGTAAACATAATCGGTGGAAACTGTGAACATTAACATTGGAAACTGTGAACATTAACACTGGAACTGTAAACTGTAAACATCATCTGTGGAAACTGTAAACATTAACATTGGAAACTGTGAACATCAACACTGGAAACTGTAACCCGTAAACATCATCGGCGGAGACTGTGAACATTAACATTGGAAATTGTGAACATTAACATTGGAAATTGTGAACATCAACAATGTAAACTGTAAACATCAACGGCGGAAACCTCAAACATTAACATTGGACATTGTGAACATTAACATTTAAAACTGCTTTCTTCACCGGTTCAAGATGGCGGAGTAAACAGCGTCGTTCGATTCAGAGATTAATTATGTGTTCTGTGCGTGTTTCTTAACATCAATTTGTTCAAATAAGGATGAACCTACGACAGGTCCAGCAAACCGGTAGGGAATTTATTTGTTCAAGAACTATTGCTCGAGAATTATGGAGGAAATTGAAAGAAAAACGCAACTCTATCATCGTTCACGCCGGAAACGACACACCGAAGCGACACAACAAGCGACTAACGACCACAACTGCTAAATCTCGACATACTTCAAATAGAAAGGAGATTTTTGCAACTTGGAATGTTACAGGTCTAGGATATAAGGAACCAGCTCTCGTAGAGTTCATGAAACAATCAAATATTCAATTATTAGGACTCGCAGACACTAGGAAAAAGGAGCAGAACACGAAAAGAACACACGAAGGTTACGTTCTTATATGGAGTGGCGTCGATCAGCGAGCTACAGCTAAACATGGAGTGGGTTTTTTGTTGCATCCAGACAAAGCGAAAGCCATGATCAACACTAAATTTATATCAGAAAGGAAAATACTAGTAAAGATCAAAGAAGGAAATAGAACAACTTTTATACAAACATACGCCCCATGTAATGACACTTACAGCGACGAAGACAAAGACGAATATTTTGATAAACTTGCAGACACGTTAAATAATGTCAAGGAGACAGATGAACTAATTGTGATGGGTGATTTTAACGGACGAATAGGCACAAGAAGAACACCATGGGGGGATTGCATGGGGCCATTCAGCGACACAGAGACTGATTGTAACAGCAATGGTCAACGTCTACTCAACATATGTTCGGAACATTGACTAATAATAGCAAATAGTTTTTTTCAGCATCGTCGTAGCCACACCAAAACCTGGTATAAATGGAATGACATAGACCAAGCATCTCAAATTGACTTTATTCTAATTAGGAAATCAGACAGAAGGCTACTATTAGATTCAAGAGCACTCCCAAATATAGATGTTGATACTGATCACAAACCAGTCATAATAAAAAAGATTTCACCACACAGGAAAATAAGAAACAAAAAGGTAACAACACATGTCATCAATTATAGGAGGCTGCAGAAAAATACAGTTAAAGACGAATTCAGTCAAGAAATCCAAAACCTACATAAGAACATCCCTGATGACCACTCAAGCGTAGATAAGGAATGGACATGTTTCAAGGCTGCCATGCTAGACACACTGAAAAATAAATGTGGAACAAAGAAAGTAGGGCAGGACAAAAGATTAAGAACAGCCTGGTGGAACAACGAAGTTAAAGATAGTATATTCAAAAAGAAGGTAGCATTCAAACAGTGGATCACAACTAAATCTGAACATGACTATATTACTTATAGAATAGCACGACGTAATGCCAAACGAACAATTAGAGCATCTAGAGATGAATCCTGGAGAATATACGGTGAACAGATGGCGACCCTTAGCAAAGACATCCCAATAGAAATTTATAAACGTGTCACCACAATGAGAAACAGAGATGCATGTTACAACCCAACCACCATCATAAACAGCAAAAGAGGTATACCGATATTTAATCCACAACAAAGACTAGCAAGGTGGGCAGAATACTTTCAAGAACTACTTAACCCCACACATAACATAGAAAACCTCATTTTTGTGCCTAAATGCCAGGGACAGCAAGAACCAAATTTCATACCTGCAGAAGTCAAAGCAGTTATACAGAAAAGTCCTAAAAACAAATCAGCAGGTCCAGATGGAATAACCACAGAAGCTATTCAGGCCTGTGGGGAAACAGGAGTTAAATGGCTAACAAGACTTTTTAATATAGCATGGGAAGGAAGAAAAGTCCCAGATGATTGGCAACAGGCAATAATAGTACCAATATGGAAAAAGAAAGGCAATATGAGAGAGTGTGAAACATACAGAGGTATATCACTCCTGAGCCATATAGGGAAAATGTATGCAAAACTTTTGGAACAAAGAGCTAGACCAATAGTTGAACAACAGTTAAGCAAAGCACAATTCGGTTTTCGGAAAGGTAAAAGTTGCACTGATGCATTATTTACACTTAGACAAATTTGTGAAAAAACTATCGAATATAGTGACCAGCAGAATATTGTATTTGTAGATCAGGAAAAGGCTTTCGATAGAGTAGACAGATACAAATTATGGACCATCCTTGAAGACTATGGGATAGAAGGGCAACTGCTAGAAAACATCATAGCCATGTACCACTCGAGCCAAAGTGCAGTAAGAACACAGGAAGGTATATCAGATATGTTCACAGTCAATACAGGAGTGAGGCAGGGATGTGTGCTCTCTCCCCTGCTATTCAATATCTACATGGACAGAATTTCCAAAGAAACAAGTCTCGACAGAACAGATTCAGAAAATTTAGAACTCTTTACTCCAGATGAAACAACTGACCCACAGGGAATAAATGAACTTCTATTTGCAGATGATCAGTGCCTGTTTTACAGCGATGAGGGCAGACTACAAAATCATATTACTAATCTGAGTTCAACCTGCAGCAGATACAATATGAGTATAAACACAGCCAAAACCGAAGTAATCAACAATCAAAAACCAAAGTTAGCAGATCGCCAGGCCCACTAGGTATACAGATAAATAACACATCTCTGAAACAAGTTAAAGAATTCAAATACCTTGGAAGTGTGATCACAGAAGATGGCAGATTGGACAGAGAAATTGAAATCAGATGTCAAAAAGCTAGTGCACTTACATATCAACTATCACCCTTACTGAAACATCCAAACATACCCATGTCCGCAAATCGACAGATAATAAATAGCATATTCACACCAACCCTATGCTACCAATCTCAAACCTGGAATTTATCCAAGTTACACATTCGCAAAATCAACACTTGCGAAATGAGATGCCCGAGGAGAGCTGCCAACTTAACAATCCGAGACCGAGTAAGAAATGCTACTATCAGACAGACTGTGGGATCAACACCTTGTGTCACATTTATTGAAAGACAGAAGATCAAGTGGTTTGGCCATGTCGTTAGAATGCATCATCAGCAACTACCATCACTGGCCTTACATCAAAGATCATCTGCGACGAGACCACGAGGACGTCCAAGAAGAAAATGGATTGAGGACGTCCAAGAAGAAAATGGATTGACGACATCAGAGACATTGTACAACCACACGGAATGACACTATCCAGTGCCGTCCACCGAGCGCTGGAACGCAAATTATTCCTCCCCACGTCGCTTGACGGCAGAAGTGGATGATGATGATGATGATGATGATGATGAACATTTAAAACTGTAAACTGTAAACATCATCGGGGGAAACTGTGAACATTAACTCTGGAAACTGTGAACTGTAAACATCATCGGCGGAAACTGAGAACATCAACACTGGAAACTGTGAACATTCTACTTCTTCTTCCTTCTCCTCCTTCTCCCTCTCCTCCACTTCCTCCTCCATCTTCTACTTCAGTCCTACATCTTATCCCTCAATGGAAGACATTCCATCAACTAACTCACACCAAATTCTCCGATCTTCCCCACTGCTTCTACCTCCGTTTTGTTGTTTTTGTCGCCCTCCCCACAACATTAATGTGCTTCTAATTCTCATCTCCCTGTGTTTTTCGCATCCCCTCTATTTCTTTTACTCCGGTGTTTCTAGAGAAAGGACTTTCTACTGATTAACTTCCTACCCAACTGTGAACATCAAAATCGGACACTGAATACCACCCTTACGCCTCATTAGAGCTTGCCTAAACTCGCGGAGTATCCTCCATTGTTCAGCCTCGCCTTCTGTGTTTGTCTGGAGACCCGAGACGCAGGACTGACATCTCCAGAGCCTGGTGCGACACCTCATTACACGTTAATTTAGTCACCTGATCGGTGGATTTATCAACTAGGGTGCAGGTGTCAATTATTGACTTAAATTCTGAGATCTGTGTTGACCAAAAAAACAGTGTCAAGATGGATGCAGTGCTCTCGTCAAACAAGACCGTTATAAATGAAACTAGAGACTCTCAGAAACAATACTGTAGTTGGCGTGTCAAAAGAAAAGGGTTTCAAACAAGTAAGGAGACGTGTAGACCTCGAGCAGGCTGAAAGGATAGCAGCCCTTGCTCTGAAACTTCCGGTACGCTGATGCGGATAAGGGCTTTCAATCTCTACTGCGGCATTACGTTTGAATTAAACGTTGCTTATCGTTTAGAAAGTGATGCCAACAATATAAAATAACGTAAAGAAATACAGCTTTACAGAACAGAATTATGAACAATACAAGGACCTTGCGGCGACTAGCCTTCATCAGCACACAAATACATTCACGAAACATAATATGCAATCACAGAGAAGACCCTCCAGTGACTACATTAAGGCATAGGAACGGGATGAGAAGAATAAAAAGATGAACAAATGAGAACAACGAAGAAATAATGAAAATTTCAAACACAATTATTTGCTTCTAATTTCAGAATCCCAGGCTGTCGTACTAACATAAATTGGACCTTGCTACTTTTATATACACAGCCGTGGAAGTCTGTGGGTCATGAGGACCGGAGTAAGGGATGGTAACAGTTCAGTGAATATCCCAGGTAAATGAGTGGAAGTGGCACATGAAAGAAGGGGAGAGGAAGGTCAGGCGGGGAACTGGAAGCAATGGAAGTGTGATGGTGGTCCGAGAATGACAACTAAGGAGTGCTAAGGTTTCCAAAGCTTTACCGCAGTTCCAATAATCTTATTCATATGTTGAGAAAGTAATGGCAAACTTCTGAAAGTAACATTTCCTAGAAGATCAAGCTGGGGTTGATTGCAACATCCCGCTAAAAACATGCGACATTAAGGGGAAGTGCACAGAGCAAGAATGCTGCCAGGAAGCCAACTGTAAGGCATGTCGTACTATTCCTTTGCGGTGTACCCGGACATATAAGTGGCAGATCCATTTGTAAAGAAGAATGGGTTAGTTAGCTAGTCGAGGTTCCAACTTCATGGCATCGGGTCGTCCCCATTATGCTCCGTTCCTGTGCCAGTGAATATCACACAAAAATTCTCCCCACTGTCCAACGTGAAAAGTATAATAGGCAGGAGTCTCGGCAAGCCAACAGCCAGCACAGAAGAACGGGTAATATGAACAAAGACTATCATCATGTGTCGTGCCGAGAAGCACAAACCGCGGTGTTTTTCCACAAATATAGTTTCTGTCCTCCTGATAAGTCGACCACTGGTCGTCTTCTGTGCCACTCTGTATACCTGCATGGAACCCTGTCCCTAACAGCCTCTATTTTCCCGCATGTCACAACTTTCTTCCGGCGATCTCATGTTATGTTACCAGAAATAACGATTGTGTTGTAATGTTGTGGGTAATCACATGCTTTTGTGATCTGGCTTGCGGCAGAACCTGGATTTGTAATCACGTGCCTTTGTGATCTAGCTTATGGCAGAACAAGGATTTTGTCATGTTGTGGGTAATCAAGCGCCTCTGCGATCTGGCTTATGGCAAAACCTGGATTTTGTTATGTTGTGAGAAATCACGTGCCTTTGTGATCTGGCTTATGGCAGAAACTGGATATTATCAAGCTGTGGGTAATCACGTGCCTTTGTGATCTGGCTTATGGCAGAAATAGGATTGTATCATGTTGTGGGTAACCACGTGCTTTTGTGATCTGGTTTATGGCAGAACCTGGATTTTATCATGTTGTGGGTAATCATGTGCCTTTGTGATCTGGCTTACGAAGAACCTGGATTGTGTCACGTTTTGGGTAATAACGTGCCATTGTGATATGGCTTATGGCAGAACCTGGATTTTGTCCTGTTGTTGGTAATATGGGAGCGCCGGTGCCGTTGTGGGTAGACATTCGCCGGCCGACGAGGAGGTCAAGATTCGATTCTCAGTTTGGCTAATTCGAATTTTATTTCAACATTGACCTGAGCTCACAATTCGTCAGAGCTTAAATTTGGTACCAAGAATGTTTTAGGGAGTTAAAGCGGCCGGCAGGATACTGACTTCATCACCCACAGAGTGCTGAAAGCTTTTTTTTAAAGTATAGTCTAGTATCGTATGTCCGATAAGCTTTCAGATATGAAAAGGTGTTTAAACAGAAGATATTCATCCATTATGTGCCATGCCGATAAGCGTGGGCAGTCATGATTCGCCATCTCACTCGATTACTAGAGTCGTGGATCAGATCAGTGTTCTTGTCTTGACCATACCACGTGGCAAAGCCATCCAGGTATTTACTTCTCTGCCTGCCCTTTGTTCTCTTTCTCTCGATCTTGCCAGTTGTCAACAAGTTCTCCAAATGATTTCTTCTCATACTGTGTCCAAGCAATTTTGACTGACTGTGTCTAATTTCTCTAATCAGTTTACGGTTTTCATTTGTTTCTTGTAGGATTTGGTCCATGGTATTCTTTGCATTTTCCTCAGAAACCACATTTTGACAGCCATCAAATGATTCTCATCTTGTCTGCTCATTGTTCACGCTTCACAAACATACAAAAGTACAGGTTCTGTGTATCACCTCAACTCCCTTTTTCTCGTTGCAACTGACATTTTGACATTTCTAATTCTCTAGGTAAGAAAGTATAATACGAAAGATCGAACTTTATTTTCTAAAGATCACAAATTGCGTTCGCAGACCGGTCTTATATTCGACTCATCCAATCGCTCATCTTACTTTTTACATAAGCGCAATGAAATCGATCCTCTGGTTTTTTTTATTTTTAAACTGGTGCTCATATAAATAGTTACCAAACAGGGACTCGAACCTGTCAGCGAACTCGGGATATATCTATGGATGCTCCGATCACCTTCTCAACATCCCCGCTAGCTTACAGAGACTAATTGCGCCAACCAATTATGTGTGGATTAATCAAATTTATTTTGCTCCAGACTAAATGTTCATGTCAGCGGCTTCCTCGTCTCCCTCAATAAGGACAAGAAAGCAAATTCCCAGGTGTCCTTAAAGTCATCATTTCCTTATGTGTCTCTTACGACGTTAGATGGTGTCTGGCCCATCCGTTGCCTGTAGCTTCTCCATCACTGTTGTCCGCCATCAGATCTGCTCGCAGGTCAGCATAGCCGAACGGATAAGAAAGCGTGTTCTTAAACATCCAGTGTGCTGATGCCAAGGTAAGGGGTTCAAACCCTACACTGCACAGTTGGACTAAAATGTTGACCTATCGTCCTTGACTTGGGGACGTAAACTATAAGTACCTCTGAAGTTGGAGTGGGTTCGCTTCATGGCGAGAGACACTGCTAATAGGGAAAGCTAATCCACATGCATAATTCAATCCATTGCTACTAGAAGTAGTGTGTATGGATAGCGCTTGCGTTTAAAGCGAGCGAGCTAAAAGAAAAAGAAAAAAAAAAGATATGCTAGCTAGAAGCCTTTCATGCATGCGTAGCCTGGTATATAGATGGAAGCTGTGCTTGACTAATTAAGATGTGCTCATTGTGTTGAACCATTTGTGTCGAACGATCCATTCTGGACCTTCTTGAGCATGTTCATTGAGTCGCTCAGTGTGCACGCATGTGAGTCTTCTGCGTAACGAACCAGTCCAGGCCAATGGCTCCTGAACTTGTTAAGGCTGATTGCTATCACAGCAAAAGCACCACATGTCTCCTTGACAGTTGCTCACCTTGAGCTTGCTGAGAACACCCATGACCTTCGCTTGTCCCATAGCACCGAGCCATCCGTAAACACCACTCCGTCGTTCTTTCCAGTGTTTTTAATTATTAGCGCTTTGATCTCCGAGTCCATTGTGGCGTGATCATCCTCTCTGTGAGTGATATGGATACAGATGGTAGCACGATTATCTACCGCCACTGGTATCCTTCCAAAACTGATGTCTGTAGGTCTGCATACTTGGTGGATGCCTTCTTCAGCACATCCCATCCATGATGTGCCCCTTTTCAGTCTATTTCCTTTAAATATTGGCAGGGCCGAAGCAAAATCAGAGAAGTGTGAATGTTCAAAACAATTTGAAGAGGAGATGAGTGGGCCAGAGTGCCAGAGGAAATATCAGATCCATGTAAGGTCATAACCACGCTGGATCGGGAGTGCAGGGACTGGCCAGCCGGCGGCTGAATAGAGGTGCAACAATTAATTTACACCAATACACGACCATGTGATGTAATCAGTTACACGGATGGCTCTGTGCTAACAGACAAAAAAGTACCTGGAAGTTCATGGAGGTTAATGACGGGGTTAAGTGCAGGGTAGCCTGGCATATGATACCACAACATCTAGTCTGAGAATGGGAGTGAAGGCAGTCACTGCGGCGTTCCACTGACTGGGGAACAAATAGCACGCACATGTGGTGATTGTAACGGACTCATAGATCACGCTGAGAAAGGGGAAAGACAGGCATGCTCCGTGCTGAGTGGCATGCTTCAATTCAAACATCACAGTCAGGGGGTATCTGTTCGATTTGTTCGCTAGGACATGCTGGTGTGTTGGGAAATGAGCAGACAGAGACACTGGCGTGGGTCTGTGCAGTTGGACGAGATACTGGCGCTCGATAAGGCAGACTTGACCAGGGCCCTTTGGGAATCACGTGGTTAGTGCGGAAGAACAGACACACCATCATTGCCTGGAGCGAATGGTGCGGCAGGGAGTGACTACAGAATCTGGCAGACATTCAGTGCACCGAGGACTTGGCGAGAGGGACTCTTCGCTAGCATTAGCATTTGGACTCTTCGCTGGCTGTTGAAGATGAGGACATGTTACGTATGGAATGTCCAGAGTGCTGAGGTGTCGGTTCTTGACTCAACTCAATGAAAAACTACTGCTACAGAAAGAAAGATTTAATGTTACACCTGTATGGACTGTCAAATTCAATTAGTTAGTAGGCAAATCGCAAGCAATGGAATGCATCCCCTGACAGCGAGACAGATGGCTCGGTAATGTAACAAGATTGCCCAGGAACAGCCTGCCACAAACAATATTAGCATATATCGCACAGATCAGAATATCTCGCAGATCATGAATCTCCGTGGCGAAGTGGTCAAGTCGTTTACCTAGCGCTCCGAAGGTTGTGGGTTCACTTCCTGGTTACATCTATTGGTTGACGAGTGCATTTTTCTCGGAGACTCCTGGGGTTTGTCGCTGGAGCTACTGAGTTCGTGCTTTGTGCGACGCTTTCGGCGGGGCGCCCTGCAGAAAGATACCAAGCCATATGGGATCAAACCAGATGTAATGAAGCTATCCTCTCGACTTTTAAGACTTTTTTTTATCTAGCAGAT
Source organism: Cepaea nemoralis (assembly GCA_014155875.1). NCBI lineage: Eukaryota > Metazoa > Mollusca > Gastropoda > Stylommatophora > Helicidae > Cepaea > Cepaea nemoralis. The sequence goes on along the minus strand of JACEFZ010000276.1, from coordinate 46,711 downwards.
AGAGAGGATAGAGGATACAGAGCTTGAGGCGTAGACCCATTGGGGGTGAGATGGAGAGGCGATGATCACCACCTTGCAGGGGGCACACCGAGGGTCTTGCCCAAACAGTTTTTTTTTTCAAAACCTGAGAAAAATAAGAGCAGTAGGGAAAGTAGGACAGGCAGACCGACCGACCGACAGACAGACAAACGGATAGACATACAAACGGGTTGACAGGAAAATTGACCAACGAACAGACAGGCCCACAGACAGTCAGACGGATAAAGTGAGAGGCAAACTGGCAGACAGACATAAAGAAAAACTGATAGACAAACAGGCATACAAATAGAAACACAATGAACAGAGACATACAGACGACGATATAGACAGAAGGACGGAAAGAAAGATAAACGGACAAATAGACAAAAACAAAGGGAGTAAAAGATAATTTAAGAAAGTAGGAATCACATAAGAAAGAAAGAAAGACAGAAAAAAGGACAACGTACAAGGGCACAATCAGGCGAACAGACATATACATATGGGAAAAGAAATAAGGAAAACAAAAGAAGAAAGAAAAAGGGAAGGAAGAAACACACACACTATATATATATATATATATATATATATATATATATATATATATATATATATATATATATATATATATATATATATATATATATATAGCTGATCCAGAGCAACACACATCAAGGTGACATAGTCATCTACACTGATGGGTCAGTGGTGAGAAACAAACGTAGTGGTTGGGGCTTTATTGCAAAGGCTAATGGACGAAAAAGGAGAGTCTGGCATATGAGACTACGACCTCCAGCGTGAGAATGAAGGTGGAGGCAGTAACTGCGGCATTCCGGTGGCTAGAGAACACCACACTGCAACACACGTTGTATTCATTACGGATTCAAACAGTATGTTTAGTAAGGTGGAGAAAGGATATATATATATATATATATAGAGAGAGAGAGGCTTTGTTATTGGGGTGGGGAAGAGTGGAGAGGTGGGTTTGAAATTGAAGAAGTGCTTTAAGCTAGATGTATATAAACCAACGTCTAATCAAACATATGCACAAAATAAAAATAACAATATTGTGTTCAACGGAAAATAACAACAGCACACAATTCATGTGAAAGCACAAATTTATCAATGATAATGTATACCACAAGTGTGAAATAATGAATGCGTACAAGAATTGCAGGTTTATTAATTTAAAGTACAAATACAGAGAGATTAATTTATTGTACAAATATAGGCGCATGAATTTATAATATAAATTTGGAGACAGTAATGTATTGTACAAATATAGACGCATTAATTTATAATACAAAAGTAGATACGGTAGTTTATTTTACAGACATAGACACTATATTGCAAATTTAGAGACAGTAATTGGTGTGCATTTAGAAGCAACAGAGATGTGGTTCCTGAGGACGAATGTTGCGAATTCCTTGGACTGCCAGAGCAACTAACAACGACTGCCTAATGAAACTAGAACATTATATACAACAATAAGAAAGAGACAACAGCTTTCTTCCATCACGTGATCAGAAAGAGGCATTGCACAACATAGTGACAACTGGAAAGATCGAGGAGAAGAGAGGCAGAGGCAGACCAAGAGAAATTATGCTGGATGAATTGAAACGGTGGCGTGGTGGAATATCATCAGCAGAGTTGATCCAGAACACCAAAGACCAAGATCTGTAGAGAGCCATGAACGCCTACGCCAGCTGGCGGGGCACATGATGATGATGAATTTGTGTGCAAGACAGAACCAATAAAATACAGCAAATTTCGACATTTCAGTCGCTGTGTTGTATGTGTTTCTGAGAACTCTGATTTCTTTTAGTCATTATAAACTACACATATTCATTAATTAGTGCCTCCATCCAGAAGAAGGAATAAACAGTGTTTTTTGTTTGTTTTTTAACACGCTGTCCTTGTACATGCTACAACTTCTAGCGCACTGGAATGATTTGTGTGTGTGTGTGTGTGTTTGCTTTCCCTATTACCAGTGTCCCTCGCCATCAGGCCAACACACTTGTTGAAATATTTGTTCATGTCGTTCTCTAGGCCAGTCTTTCTGGCGTTTTTACTAAAACACGACGAGAGAGAAGTGAGAGAGGGGGGAGAGAGAGAAAGAGAAAGAGAAAGAGAGAGAGAGAGAGAGAGAGAGAGAGAGAGAGAGAGAGAGAGAGAGAGGGGGGGAGAGAGAGAGAGAGAGTGACTGAATCATAAGAAAGTCTTCGATGTTAGCTAACATTTGTTACGTTAATTATGACAAAAGAAGTCAGAATTCGTATTGTTGTTATACATTCATGTGAAATGTTGTGGCTCCAGCTTGGAGCTTGTAGGTTACCCGTATCAGAAATAGATTTTAAATTAAGTGCTTTTTTGAAACATTATCTGTCTGTCCGTCTGTCTGTCTGTCTGTCAACAAGATAGGATGATGATGATGATACCGCAGGGGAAAACATAATCTGAGGAATAAATATCTTCACTACGGCCGATGGCTCAGCGGTTAGTGCCAGGACAATAGTCTAGGTTCGTCTCTAACAGTGAGAGGGAAATTGTTCAGAGCATTAAGCCCTCAGTCTTTAGTCAACCAAGACTCATTCAATGGGAGCCGGACAATGTCCAGCATCGTGTCAGAATGTGACATGTAACAGTGAGGTCACATCACTCACAGCTTCGTCATCATCCCTGTGGGCTGTGAATTTCTTGTGGAATGCTCTTACATCTGTCCATGGTTGTTTGTAGCGTGAACTGCATGTTCGGAATGATGGCGGCTGGCCTGTCGCTGATTTGACTGGATTGCCTTTTCGCTTCACGCGTACATTATCCCCCGGAAACTCATGGAGGTCGTCACTGGAGCGACAGAGTTCGTAGTTTGTGCAGCGTTTTCAGCGGGCCGTCCTGCGAAAAGAGACCGAGCCATATGGGATAAAACCCGGGGCATGAAGTCGTTCTAGTGACTGCCAGCTTCAATCGACGATGAACTGTATTTTTCGTGGAGGACTTTCGTGTTAGCATTCTGGTGGCGGCATTTTGCACAATGTACCTTTGCGGGCTGTTGGCTTCTCGAGACTCCTGTCTGCTCCACTTTTCACATGGGGCAGTGAGGAGCATTTTGAGTAATATTCACTTGCACATGAACGGAGCATAATGGGGACGACCAGTTGCCGTGAAATTGGAACCACGACTAACTGACTAACCAACTAATATCATCACTACCATCTTCCACTTTTGTCATCAAACGACTTGGGGAGGAATAGTCGACGTTCCAGCGCCAGATGGATGGCACTGGTTAGTGTCACCCCGTATGACTGTACAATCTCTTTGATGTCTTCAATCCATTTTCTACTCGGGCGTCCTCTAGCTCTCAGATTGTCTTTGGTGTAGCGCCAGTGCTGTAACTGATGGTCTTTCATGTGATCGTCTGTCTCCCAATGTAAACACTCTGGATATGCTAATATGTTGTGCTCTGTGTCCTCGTGAGATGCCCAAGTGCATGGATACGTAGTTTCAGGGGTTACGTGGTTACTCAGTCTTTGTTCCCTCCTCTACCACGATCCTTCCTGCTACTGCCGAATGTTCTGCATTTTCTGGTAATGTCTCAGAAATCCGGTGACAAGGGAGAGATCTGGTCGTCTGACTTCATCATGCAGTGGCCTTGAATATACGAAGGCCTACCTCTTCATATGCCTACGACAGTACCTGTCATGTAGTTATACATACATGTCCTTGACCCGAGCATCTGTCAAAGTGTACAGCCTATCAGAATCACATGAAGCCACACTGTAACTGCCGGATGTAGTCGTATTGAGGTCACTATCATCATCCCCGAAAGATGATTGTGACAGAAACGAGATCTGTTTGTGACCAGGATGCTGTAGGGGAATGTTACCATTGCGATTAATATCTGATTCCGAGTATGGAGTTCTCTGTCCTGGTCTTTGGGATGCTGGAATGTTCGGTAGGGATTGTAGATTGCGGTTCTTCTGAGAATGAACAATTGTTGGTGGGATTCGCTTCTGCTGGGCTGTCATAGGGCTGGTGGGGCTGAAGGTCCTGTTGTGGTTGTGGGGTTGCTTGAAATATGTCCTCTCTGACATCCTGTTGGGTTGTTTGTCTACTATGTGATTACGAAACCTGGCTGGCATGTTTAAGTTCGTCGTTGGCTGTTGTACTAGATAATGCTGTGGTGAAGCAGAAGATGATCTCCCTGAATTTGGATTCACCCGACTCCACAGAACGGGAAGGTCAACAGGCGTGGTATTGTCTATGAAAACGGTTGGGGGAACAGCATGTTCCATACTGCTGGACATGTCTTCGTCACTCCCTCGCCCGCTGTCGCCGGTTGTTGTTGTTTCATTGGAGCTCGTGCTGTGAAAGTCTTCCGGTTTTTTCTGTTTGTACTCCGGAACCTGGAGAAGAGTAAAATGTTGTTGGTGAGAAGATGAAAGCAACATGGCTTTATAAACATACACGAATGTAAGTTAACTTAGACAAATTTCTTACAAATATCTTAGTTGATAGGTAAATGATGGACATGTGGTGTCTAGTGAAAATACATAGAATACCATTGAAAAATACGACAGAAATACTAATGAGCAAGTTCTACAAGAAACAAATGAAAACCGTAGACTGATTAGAGTAGTTAGACGTAGACGATATTAACAAACATTATTTTGGTCCCGTTAGGAGAAGAAATAAATTAGAAGAAATAAATTGGAAAACTAGGTGACAACTGGCAGAAGGGAAACGAACAATTTAAAAGCAGAGAAGTAAATACTCGGATTGCTTGGCCATGAGGTATGGTCGAATCAAGAACACAGAGCTGATGAGCGACTCTGGATATCGCGTGAGATGGCGAAACATGACCGCCCACATTTATCGGCATGGTACATGATGATGATAAAACGATGGGCCGAGCATTGCTTTGCTAATTTGGCAGTCTCTGCAGCTTATCTTGCTTCAGATGTATTGATGCTATCTTTCATCTGGAGTTAAAAAAAAAAACAACTATGCAGGCCGAAAGATGGATGCATGGGCAAGACATGGTCTCGGCAATCCAGTCTAGACTTTGTGTTATGGAGAGGTCATTCGGCTGTAGCTGCCCTATTTTGAAGCGCAATGTAACGAGCTATAGTCTTTCTGTTTTGTGTATTGCCAATCATCTTTTAGTCCATGCCGTGTGACGTTGGTGATCATATCTGTCCACAGCTTTCTGTCTCGTGTACTGTCACTCATTTCTTCTTCTTCTTCTCTATCTTCTTCTCTATCTTCTTCTCTATCTTCTTCTCTATCTTCTTCTCTATCTTCTTCTTCTTCTTCTTCTTCTCTATCTTCTTCTCTATCTTCTTCTCTATCTTCTTCTCTATCTTCTTCTTCTTCTTCTTCTCTATCTTCTTCTCTATCTTCTTCTCTATCTTCTTCTTCTTCTTCTTCTTCTTCTTCTTCTTCTTCTTCTTCTTCTTCTTCTTCTTCTTCTTCTTCTTCTTCTTCTTCTTCTTCTTCTTATCTTATCTTCTTCTTTATCTTATCTTCTTCTTTATCTTATCTTCTTCTTCATCTTATCTTCTTCTTCATCTTACCTTCTTCTTCTTCTTCTTCTTTATCTTCTTCTTCTTCTTTATCTTATCTTCTTCTTTATCTTATCTTTTTCTTTATCTTATCTTCTTCTTCTTCTTCTTCTTCTTCTTCTTCTTCTTCTTCTTCTTCTTCTTCTTCTTCTTCTTCTTCTTCTTCTTCTTCTTCTTCTTCTTCTTCTTCTTCTTCTTCTTCTGCGTTCATGCGGAGTGTTTTTTTCAGACGCAATTGCGTGGTGCCAATTTTATTTTCCCCCTTAGCCCGGTACATAAGACTTCTGGTGGCGTTTTTAAAAAAAATAAAACCTTAGGTTAGCCTTTACCGGGTGTTATTCACTGTTGTGGTGCCGTCCACATCCCAGCTGGTCAAGTCAGAACGGTCGAAGACGTCACGATCAGCCCTCAAGGGAAGACAGGGACCGTCCATGGGCATTATCCGCCATCCAAGAAGGCTTCCATAATTGCAGAGCCGACACACAGCGCCCTGGTACCGGGATCACCCAAGGAATCGCCACGTACTGCACATGGCTGCTTTAATTCCTCACTTCCATGTATTGGGTATTTTGTTTGCCACAGACCGCTCCACGCACAAACCAGGAACGGTCAGTCTGCAGACGACGTCCACTCAGCGAGCTTTCGGTTCGGAATTTCTGATACTGATGTTCTTCAATGCTATGATTTCAGACTGTCCAGCATCTTCTTTCTTAGTCTCCCCAGTCTCTCCTTCCCCCGAGCTTTCCTATTGCCTCAACTTGCTCCGGCTTTCTCCCTCTCATGACATGCCCGAAGAATGTGGACTGTCTTCTTCTGATGTGAGTGACCAGTTCTCTTTGTGAGTTAACTTAATTCAAGATTTCTTCGTTATTTTTTCTAACCGTCCACTGTGTTCTCATCATTCTTCTATAAAACCACACCTTCCACTTAATGCCTCATTTGTCTGCTGACTGTCCATGATTCACTTCCTTTATCAACATCCAAAGCAAAAGATAAAAACAAGAATAAGAATACTTAGCTAGAAAACTGAGATATCCACACGATTTAACAAATACAGATTGTTGTATTTGTTGTTCATATAGTCCTTCTGTGTTTGAAAATATACCTCTTTCATTAACGGGAACATGGCAATGTG